>SMLS01075046.1:0-74167 GCA_004785975.1 Popillia japonica | reverse complement strand
TTTTTTGTTACTATACTAATGTACACTACCTACTGTAATTAAATTAAATTTAAAGCTTATTTTATAAACGATGATTTCTTAAAGTTATTACGATATGTATACTACACACAGCAAAATTTTTTATTGTTGTTTAATTTTATAAAAGATGATTTCTTAAAGTTATGATATACTACACACACCAAATTTTTTTAATTGTTTATATATCTAATAATTTTGCCAAACACTTAGCTGTTTCTAATATGTTGAATATAAGTGTGTGTGTACCTATATAACATTCATGTACCGAGATATGTACTTTAAAGAACACACTTTTTCAGTACGACCACTTAAAGTTTTTGTTTGACAATATTAATTTACTTGATAAAATAATCAGATATATACATTAATATTTTACCACCACACTACATGTAAGTTAGGACTTGGTTAAGTTAAATACATTATTATTGTAATTATTGTAAATATGTATACATGGACCAGTATTGCACGGGAATATCTTAAAATGTTCCATTATAGCATTCAATCAAGTAATACATTTTAAAATTACATTAGTGAGACATGATGTTTCCAATACCCATTTTTTTATATATTTGATAATATCTCTCTATTGCAATGCACCTGCCATATTATTTACTACCTTTGGTTAAGATATCTTCAATTTTGAATTTTTTTGAGATATCTCACTATTGAATTAGAGCAGCATTATGTCCTGTAAGAATAGAGGCAAGTGTAACTATAGATTTTATTCTAAATACAATGTTTTAATTTATGCGTAATTAGTAGAAAAATGCCTTCTTTTTTGAACAAGGTTAGAAACACAAACAAATTGAATCATGTATTAAACTTTACTTAATCTTTAACGGGATAAAAAATTAACACACAAGATGTTGAAATTGTTCACTATTTCTTTCGGGGCAGATACTTATTAACCCTCCATCCGTTTCATATTGTTGGGAGAGTTTAATAATCAATGCTTGGGGAGGTATTGTTCGAATTCTCGAATCCTGCTGCTGTCAGATAGTAGTGAATACAGACAAGTTTTTTTTTATAATTAACTAATTAGATATGAAAGCGGCTACGACTAAAATGGACATGATCCATTATATAGGCAATCAAGAAACAGTCTCAGCCACGGCTCGCTACTCATGAGACAGATAAAAAGAATACACCCGAAGTAATAAATTTGATATGCTCCACCAGGAGAATATGATCCGACCAATTCTGCATATAGTTATACCACATCGAACTGGAGCAATCAGAAACCACAAGGAATGAGGAAAACATGGAAGGACGCAATTGAGGAAGATTTGAAAGAGAAGAATATCCGGAAGTGCGGTCACGTAGCAAAGCACAAACAAGCAATGGTTTTTTCAAATACCAGATAGAACTACATTAGTCAACTGCATTACTATTATTTTTTGGTCGTAACTAGAGAGAGCATCGTCTTCTAAGTACATATGTAATTGCAGACATCTCTCTATGAAAATTGTCTACTGTATTGACTATAAAGCATTAATGTATTTGCAATATTGCAATGAATATAATTTTTGTAATATTTCGTACGCATTTCAAAGTGCAACATATAATGCAACAAATGCGTACATATGTTTCATGATGCACATTTGATAGTGTTGCTCTCTCAATTTTACTGAAAGCATAGCGTCGTACGTACGACCCTGCTTCCATCCGAATAGTATTTATAATACATATATATAGCGTGTAAATTTATTCCTCGATTTCTTTCATTCGAACTCGACGAGCACCATGAAACATTTGTGTAAACAAAATTCACATTAGTTGTTGCACTGTAAAACTCCACATGATGCACGTTGGAGTGTGTACGAGGGCATTACAGATTTGTATCCAAATCGTGTTCTTTAGAAAGTATTTACTTTTACTATTTTACATAAAATACGAAAAACATATTTACATGTGTATTTATGAATTTTCTAACTTTGTCTGCTATAAAAATAAATAGTTTTCGAACTGTTGACAATTTATATACATGTAATAAAATAATTACTAATATGAATTAGATTAGTTTAAAATTGCAAAAAGAAATTAAAACAATTTCGAGGAAGGCTTAATTCTCTTCGTAGGCTAAGTGTATTAATGGGAACAATACTGCAAGCAGAGCGAGGGCGTAGCCCGAGCCGTGTATCCCACATTTGAGTACTGTTGTGAAGGTTTAGATCAATAGAATAGCTGGCCGATTAGCTAATTGGTGCGTTAGCGTAAATAGTTGGTTGGCTTAAATGTTCGGTTGACCTAAATGATCTTTTGACCTAAATGGTCCATTGCTCTAAACGATCGATTGGCCTAAAAAATCTTTTGACCTAAAGGATCAATTGGCCTAAACGATCGGTTAGGTCAAGTGATCTGTTGTTCGCTCTGGTCTGCCTGGTCGCGCTGGTCCACACGTGGCTGGTCCGACCAAACTCGAAGAGTTTGGTGGACCAGCTAGTTAAAGTATTTATAATAGCAATCTTGCATTGCCTTCGTTAGCAATTCAATTCTATGTTGTAATTCCATTCCATCTATCTCATTCCAATTAACTAGCATAAGGTGATTTCTATAAATGTGTGCTTTGTAAGCACTTCTGTCCAGAACATTTATTTGCTGTTTAGATTTAGATTCTATATGTACATTATTAAATGTTATTCGCAATCATTTATGATCGTAAACGCTACAATCGCAAGCATTTATTGTGTCATGTGAAACATTTGTTATAACAAGATCAATCGTAGTTTTAGCGTTAGAAAGTTCCCTATCTGCCGGGAATCTGGTGTTGTACTGGCCAAGTGGATTGATAGCAGTTTTGAGACTCTAGGTTCCAATTTCGTACGAGTAAGTTCTCCTGATGTATGTACTAAATGGGATAAAAAGAAAAAAAGTGTACGTTGAAGTGACACGCCCCAAAGTAGTTTCTCCTTATAACAACGGGATGGGAAGTGATGACAAGTGCGATTTTCCTATTTCTTTGTACAGATCTTTCATTAGAACAAAGAAATGAACTGTTCGATTAATATCTCATGCCATGGATATGGCTGTCACTAACAGCTGGTTGGAACACAAAAGAAAAGCCGAACAACTTAAAATACCCGAGAAGAATATCATGGATCTTATACATTTCCGACAAAATGTTGCCGAAGGGCTAACTTTGGCAGGCAAAATGCCAGAGAAAAAGCGAGGGAGACCACCTTCAGCTAACCCGTCTGCAGTTCCTCTAGCTAGTCCTTCTGCAAGTAATTCAGCAGGTTCTTCTAGTATGGTAAAGAAGCAAGTTCGACCAATAGAAGATATTCGTTATGACAACATTGGCCATTTCCCCTCGTTCTGCGACAATATTGCTCGTTGTAAGGGAAGTAACTGTGAGTCAGAACATAAGTATATTCAGTGTAGAAAATGTAAGGTATCCTTATGTATCACTAGAAATCACAATTGTTATATAGATTTTCATAAACAATAAATAGTTTTTGTCTATTACAGTGTTTTAAATAGAAAAAAATCCCTTACTGATTATACGCCTCTCAATGATCACGTACACTATAGTGTACATGACGTAACTTCGTAATGCCAATTTTGACAGATACCCCGAGATACTTAAAAATCATAAAAAAATAATTCTTAATAATTGATATTTATGTTTTCTGCCTTGCATATTATATGAATTTTTTAATATTTTATTTTGTATTTTTAAATATTCTGTGCGAGTTTCTTCTATTGCCAATTTTATATAAATAAAAACGGAATATAGATTAATTGTGGTATTATTTATATTTTCAATTAGCAACTAGCTCGAAACTCTTGCCCCAGGTGCTGCCGACGCGGATCCGCATCCTCGTATCAAATGTCACTTTTACTGTATATTTACACTCAGGAGACGTATCTTTGATCATTATTATCAAATTACAATACAATTTGATGATAAAATTGTTTAGCCTCAACGTATTGCGCCAGCGAACATGTAAATCGCCATGTCTTCCAAGACGTCCTAACACTAATCATTAGTACTCATTTGCACTTGTTTATCATCTGTTCAAGACTGAATTGTGCTGTTTCGTCATGGAGTGTGCAATGGTACATTCGGGATTCCGGGAATCTAGATAATTAAACGAAAACCAAATAACAGTGACAGTACTAAACAAACGTGCAGATCTCTAACCACCGTGTATCGCGTCCGACTCTAACTAGATTGCGGCGGGGCTCGCTAGATGGCGTACTGCACTTGTCTGTCATTTGATACCACGATGTTATTGTAACACAGAAAGGTTAATTATCTAATAAATACAAGTTGTTCCCGTTAGCAAATGAACGAATTTTAACCTCAGGGTAGCATGAAGAAATAAAACAGGTAGGGTTCAAACACTTATATATATTTATTTACAGGTCCAAAATAAAATATATAGTTTTACGTATACAGGTGATAGAAATTAAACAAAATGTCCACAAAAGGCATAAATAGTAAAACAAGCGGTTTATGCAACAGAATACTGGAGGCAAAAGATATATATTTACCAGAATATTGATATGACAAGTTAATATAGTAATAAAGAAGCACAAGCAATGCTTACGTCAGGTACGGGCCAGGTATCCAGGTAAATTCCTAATTCAAAATCCTTTGCATGAGTTCTAAAATAGTATTCGCATTTTTCCCCATTATAATTACTGCAATATCACCTACATACACCTAAGAACAAATTTAAACCTGTAAAAGCTCGACAAAATAACATTCCCCAGAATAATTCCTCCCACAAAGACATTTCTAAATGTTATTATGATGCGCCAACCCTAATTAAATAACTACGTCAAGCACGACGGCCCTACGAAGTAGCAGTAAACTCTGCGAATAAATATTTCGACTCGGCATAATCTTGGCTTCATTACGAGAATGAATTTACCTTAAGTTCTAGAATTTAATTCGGAATCAGATATCTCCCACGTCATCCAGTTTTTCTCCTTAATTCCGCGTTAATTATAACAAATGCAAATCATTCTACGTTTGACTGAATAAAAATTAAACATTAATCAACTGAGACGAATTTCATTTTGCTTTGCTCTAACCCTCGCGAACGTAGAATATTCAGCGAGCGTTAGAATATTATTTAATCTCACGTCTTTATCGATGTCGGGATGATATAACGTCATATAGCGCGCGGAAATTAATTGATGAAGAGGCGAGAGGAGTTGTCGGAGAAAAACTTAATTAAACCCGGTAAACTTAAAAAAGCGCATAGCGCTCATACTGTTCGCACGTTCACGCGCATTCTATCGGAACTGTACAAAGCAGAAAGGAAAGGTGGCAACAGAGGGTTAAAGTATGTGTAATGGGGTTTCGTAAATGTTCACCCGCGAACCCTTAAACGATACTATATAGTTTAACGGCGGGGTACGTTGAACAACACGTGTACGGAGAAAAGTGTAATACCTTGCCTAAACACATTCTCTCGCTATCCTGCTACAGCCCCCAATAATTATACAACTTCTACTGCTATCCCTGAAACGTGTCATTACATTATTAACAGTGAGTGCCCCCGAAAACAAGGGGGAGCCACTTTAGCCTTTGACTCGAATAACAACGGTAGCAATTAAAGTTAACACTTCAGGTGCAATAAATCAGAAATTTTATTGCTACGTCTATTTCAAAATCGATTCGTTGAATGACTAAAAAGTTTATTGACTCATTTTGCGTGATTAAAGAGTAAACTAGGCAGATAAATACTTGTATTGTTTAAGAAATAATAAAGTTAACGTGCACATATAGGTCATAAAACACCGTCTGTTAAAGATTTAAGAGCTGTGTCAGCGAGAAGATGGATTACCGTCCTCTTAAAGTAATTAGAGTCGTAACATAACCTAACTTCCGCGAAACAATCTCTTTCGTGTAACAGTTGTCGTAGTGGTGAAATGTAAGGCTATTTTAGGAATTTCATATCATTCTTATACAAGCTTTTAGAAATCTTTTCAACTTTCACAACAAAACAGAATCAGTTCTACTAATAGTCAAGAACTAGGGCTCTCAATCAACTTTGATTGTCACTTTTTTTTCAAATTCTCTATCCAAATGCTATTCCAACACAGACTTGGATTTTTGGCTGTTTATCATACCTTCATACCTTCCTTCCTGTTATAGTCCAGTTCGAAATTTTTAGCACAGACCATCGGAATAACTCTTTTACTAGATCAAAAGCAAAAGTCTTCTTCGAACAACTGAGTCAAGTTTTATTGCACGACTTATGGTTCTTGGCTTTAATTTGTTATATCAAGACAAACCCACCACAATTCCTCCATCTCTTGCTCCCAGCCTTACACAAGCCATAACAGGTATTGAGTTTGTACAATAATCTGGTCAGGAGAGTTTTGTCAAAAACGTGGAAGACTGCAAAGCTGACGCTGCCCAAAAAAATGAGAACTAGATCCTACAAACTTATTCTTCGTTGTTGAAATGTAGAGGACAAGTTGTACAAACTAAAACTATAAGATAATTTGGATAATGAATACTGAAAAGTGTCAAAGAACATGCTGCGCAGGCTTGGCAAGAATTGCTGAATTAGGGACTGTATTGACTAGAGATAGAGTTTCCTAGCTGTTAGGAGACTACAATTGAGACAGAAGCATTCTTTTAAAGGAACTACTACGCAGAAGTCTGTGGTTCTCATCAATAAAAACAAAACCACATTGTTGCAAAGAGTAAAAGTGGTCCTGGCACAAATAACAGCATTTCTCACAAATAAGACAAACCACTTCAGTGTCCTTTAAAATCCAAATGTGAATAGATAAGAGGCTGAGTTTTGGAACAGGAGGTTAGTTTCATTTCTAGACAAGATCTTCTTCCAGTCTTTTGTAGACTATTTGGAATAGTTTCTCTTTCGGTAGGTGGTCAGTCGTTTTCTTTTTCTTTTTGGTGCGCTTATATGTAGCTTTACTACTAGTTTCCAAAAGTCTTCGAGTGAGACACCTGACACATGTATTACTACACTAGATGGTGCTCACTTTTGCCCCTTGCTTTTATTGGTGGACATAACTTGTTTTCTTTTTTTGGGTTCAATTTCTTATATCCAAGCAAAACTTTCTCATTCAATGGTGTCTTCAATTTCCACACCAGGAATCGAGTTGAAGCTTCTGGATGGAGGGAAAGGAGGAGGGCTGGTGGAAGGTATTGTACATTTGTTCAAAAAGGTGCACTGAAGGTAGCCAACTTCATGTGTAACTTTGGAAGTCCAAACAAAGAATGCCAGTGAATGCGGTATTCTCTCAAATCTTTTCCTCGTTTCTATACAGTACAAAACAATAAAAAATAGGATTATATTGAAGGATTTCTGTAGAGGTCAGAGACTAATTTCTCCCATAACTTTGCTAACCAAAGGAGGATGGAACAGATGTGATAGCAGCAATAGACTAATTTCATGCGAAGAAATTTAGACAATATGGTGACGTGAACTTGACGGAATAAGCAAATGCCTACTTTTTGGTGGGTGGGTGAGCAGCATACAGTATCCAAATCGGCCAAATACGACTATTTAAAGGAACAGATATGTATGATGGTTTTTAATGGGAGGTACAGAAAGAATAATAATAATAATAATAATAATAATATCGTTTATTGCAATATGTAGCAGTACAAAAGCAAACGTCACATAAAAACAAGAAAAATACATGTAGGTATGTATAGGTATTTATGTATGTACAAAGAAAACAATTTAACTACTAAAATAATCATTGATGCAGTAAGGTTCCTGTGCACATAGGAAATTAAACAGTGTATTCTTAAATTTAGAGAAGTTTGTGATATCTTTGATATACAGAGGTAGGTTATTAAGAAGTTTCAGAGCCTTGTAAGATAAGCCGCTCTCGGTCAAGGTTAAACGATGCTTCGGATAGCAGTAGTCATCACGAAATCTAGTTGGATACTTATGAACAAATGTATTCGAATTGAATAAGGATTTGTTTTTAAATACAAAGGTTAGCACTTCAAAAATGTATATTGCGTATACTGTCAGTAGTTTATTACTCCTAAAATGACCTCTACATGATTCTCCATAATCCATTCTGAACATGGAGGGCACGAGTTTCTTCTGAATAACAAATATACGTTCAAGTTCACTGCAGCCACCCCAAATAATGATACCATAGTGAAGGTGGGGCAAACAGCAGCCATGATAAATGAGTCGTAGAGTATGTCCATTTACAATATCACGAAGTTGACGAAGATCATAACAAAAACTGCCTAATTTCTTGCAAACCGAATCTACCTGCTCTCTCCATCTGAGACGATCATCAACAGCTACACCAAGTAAACGAACACTGTTTAGAACAGAGTAAACGTGATTGTCGATTGTTAAATGATCAGGATAGTTATCGTTATTTTTAGTTTTGAAGATAATCACATTCGTTTTAGCGTGATTGACCTGTAAGCAGTTTGTACTGCACCAACTCTGAAGAGTACTGAGGTAGGCGCCTGTTCTGTCAACCACCAAGTCCATGGTATCTTCCGAGACCAAGAAAGATGTGTCATCGGCGTAGTTAACGGTTACAACATCTTCGCTGGGAAAGAGTTTTTGAAGGCAATGAATGTCGTCAAAGTGCATTACGAAGAGCAGGGGTCCCAAGATACTGCCCTGGGGCACTCCTTTCGTTATTGCAAGTTTTCTCGAGCGCGTCTGAACACCATTAATAGCGAAAGAAACAGTTTGCGTTCTATTGTTTAAATAGGCAGCAAACCAAGATAGAGCTGTACCTCTGACCCCGTATAACCCCAACTTCGCGATGAGCTTTTGATGATCAATGGTGTCAAAGGCTTTGGAGAGATCCAGTAGCATGCCACAACGAATTTTTTTATTCTCAAGCGCGGTATAAACAGCCTCTAGATAATCAAATAATGCTGTATTCACACTCCGTCCCCTCAAAAAACCATGCTGATAAGTGCTGATCAGCTCGTACTTCTGAAGAAAGTTGAGCAGACGGCAATAAGCTACCTTCTCGAAGAGCTTTGAAAAGCCGGGTAATAAGCTAACGGGCCTATAGTTATTTACTTCGTTGGGATCCCCCTTTTTGTAGACAGGAATTACAGTTGCATGTTTCAGCAGGTCTGCAAAGATACCACATCGGAAAGATTCATTTATTATGTGACATAAAGGGGCAACGAAGGCTTCAGGACACTTTTTCAAGAAGCTCACAGGAACACCGTCAACACCGGATGACCAGGAGTTGTTCAAAGATTTGACATGAGTCAGAAGTTCATTTCTGTCTGTCGGAAAGAAATAAAAAGAGTGAGCGTTCCTGCGTGGAGTCGTATCTATATCTGCTACATCTATATCGCTGGGTATGATCAGGGTGAGGGACATTTGTGAAACTATGGTTGAAGAAGGGTTCTAGTCAGCTAACCTAAAATTTCCCACAACCTGGATAAAACTGAGGACCGTATTATTGACTTGTGTTATTGGCTGATAATCCTAGGCTTGTCCTGGATCGTATTGCAAATTTTCTCCTTCTATCGTCGTTTTAATCAGTCTTATTAGTTTTTCAGGTATTCCTTATGTTCTTGCGTCTCTTACTATCATGCTTCTCTTCAAACTATCAAAGGCCTCCCTGAAGTCTATGACTATTATATGGAACTCGATGTCATTATCATAGCATTTTTCTATCACTTGTGTTAATACATGTATAGCATCTATTGTTGATTTTACTTTTCTAAATCCATTCTGATGTTCTCCTAATAAGCTTTCTGAATATGGTTTCAATCTTTTTAAAATTAGCGTTGTTAATGCTTTGTACGCAGTGTTCAGCAACGTTATTCGTCTATAGTTTCGACAGTTTGTTAGGTCTCCTTTCTTTGGAATGGGCGCTATATATCGTATTTTCCATTCTGCAGGTATCGATTCTTTTCTCCATATTTGCAACATCAGTTCGTATAATCCTTTTCTCATCTCATCTCCCGCGTTTTTTATCATTTCGTTACAAATATAATCAGGCCCTGAGGCTTTTCCATTCTTTAAACCTTTCAGTACTTCGTCAAATTCATTTTTTGAAGGCTTTTCCATTTCTTCATCTCGTACGTTTTCTTCTAATGTTTCTTCATTAGCATCTTCATCACATATTTTCAATGTGTTTTTTATATGTTCTTCCCACTCTTTCTTGTCTATGTTAGCCGTTATATTCTTTTTCCTCTTTTGCTTTCTTATACGTTGATAGAGCTTACTATTATTCTTATTATCTGCTTCTATTTCTTCCATCCATTTTTGTTTCTTGATTTTCATTAGTTTTGTACCTTCCTTCTTTATTTTGCTATATATTTTGTAGTCTTCTAGTTTTTTTAGTTTTTAGCCATTTTATTCTCGCTGTCTTTTTTGTTTCAATCACTGCTTCACATTCTCTGTCAAACTAATCGTTTTTAATTTCCTTCCTTTTTCTTCCCAAAACTCTTTCAGATACTTCAATTACCGCATTCCTCAGTTTACCCCATTCCTCTTCAATATCTTCATGTCTATTCTGTTCTTCTAACATTTGTTCAATTTCTTTCTGGTATTTTATTAAACTTTCTTCTGTTTTTAAATTGTCTATATTTCATTTCTTGCTAGTTATTTTCGTATTTTTATCATTTGTAACCCTTAATTTTATTTTTGCAATTACTAGGAGATGATCCGTATCTATACTTGTACCTCTAAATGATCTGACATCTTGAATCATCTTTTCTCTTTTTCTTGTAATTAATTGTAATTAATGATCAATTTGGTTGCCGCTTAATTGTCCTGGGAAAGTCCACGTTATTTTATGCTCCCTCTTGTGTTTGAACTTAGTACTTGCTATTGTTAAGTCCATTTCTGTTGCCAGATTGCATAATCTCGCTCCGTTATCAGATGTTATCTCATATTCCTTTCTTTTTTGTTGTTGCCTTGTATTGATCCATTCAACTCTTGCTAAATTTTTCTGCATTCTTGCTTCTTCCCATTCCTGATCGAACCAGTCCTTACTACTACATCCTTTCGTATTTCTGTCTAAAATCTCTTCGGCTGTTTCTGTAATATTTGTCCTTATTTCTTGCCACACCTCGTCTACTTCCTCCGAGATCATTACTTGATCCCGAGTAACTTTTGAGCTTTCGTCTTCCCATCTTCTTCTAATTTCTTGATTTTCCAGCAATTCCACTTGCCATCTTTTCCTGTTTTCCTTTTTTCTATGTTGGTTCTTCAATTCTAAGCTTCTTATTGTTGCTATTACCAAGTGATGGTCTGTTTCAGCCTGTGCTCCTCTATATGTTCTAGTGTCTATTGTCCTTCTGCTTTGATTTTCAATTGCTCTTGCCGGGTGTCTCAATTCGGTTGACATTCTTATCACAGCATGCTTTAGATATAGTAAGTTTGATGCCAAAAAATGAAGTTGAACAAATTACTACTTCTGAGTGTCACATGTCTAATGTCACTAAGTATAAATTAACCACTAAAAAATCTACAAAAGCATTTAATGGAGTTTTTTGGCAAAATATTTCTCAGCCAGCATACTTATTATACACGATTTCTTTGCGTGCCAGCAACAGTTATACCGGAATATATAAAACATAATTAAGTTATGCTAATATACTTAATAATACTTCTTAATTTCCACAAGAAAATGTTAACGTCTTTGAGTTAATATTCTTGTGACATATAATCGATAATACATCACGAATACGGTTCAGTTATAATTCTGTCGTGAACGCTGTTATATAAGCAGCACCTAAGTAGTACTTATGAATGATATATTACCGTTTAGTTTTTGTTGCACAACTATTCTATGTCCCTCTACACCGAAACTAACTCACTCTATTGTCCTTTTTTTGTGCGAGTGTGTGTGTATTATATTAACTCCTTGACGAAACTAAGTGAATTATTAAATGGCCCTCGCTAAAGTATAAACAGCCGAGCGAGGGCTCTATTTTCCATTAGGGTCGAGATATTCTAAGACAATTACGTTGCGATGTCCCTTCGGAATCGCAGCCGACGCGAACAAAAGAAACGCGAACTGAGAGGATGAAAATGTGAGACACTGTTAAATGATTTAAAGGCTCCTTTAAAAGTATCATGCCCAAGACGGCCAATTTAGTCGATTATTTAAATGAAAAAAGAAAAACCTCTACCCGACAAAAAAAGGGGAAAATTGAATAAAATTTCGGGTTCCTTTGATGTGGTGCGTTCCACGTAAAGCTGACGCAACGGGAAAGGGAATTCTAAACATTTTTGTTCCAGTTACCGAAGAGATTTTATTTAATAATAGCTTCCAAGGCGTAATTAAGAGGCGAATGGGAAATTGGAAAAAAAAAACGAACACATTTGTTCGGTGTTATCGCATGCTTTTGAAGGATGCCAGAGGAATATCACCTTTTAAATTAAATTAGTCGTTCTCGATGTTATGTTGTTCTATGTAGATGTTCGCACAGCAGAACCTTTCAAGAACAGCCATAAACCAAAGCTAGATGCCATAAATTTTTAACCTAATGCGCATTTCCATTTATCTCAGTTAGTCCGCCTGAACCACAACAAAAGAAATCCCGATCGGAGTTGCTGGTAGGCCGTTCAAATAGGGACCGGCTAGTACAAGGCTTCCGCTGGAAATGCTTTCGACAGTTAAATTTATGAAGACATGCCTCACGTCATTATTTTAAGAGCACTGATTTGTAGATGTCAAAAAATATTTACCGACGAAAACAAATACCCTACCATGCTCTACACTTGACTCCCGACATCGTTGATCCGCCACGCTATAAGACGGAAGGGAGAAAAAAAGGGAGATTGATAGGTGTTCGGTGCAGAAAGAGCTACTTCATTTATTTCGCAGCCGCACCTAGCTATTACCTTCCCTACCTTTAAGTTTATGGTTTCCTTTACGCTTTATTTCCACGGCTAGGTCGCATCACTTTCTTTCCTGCCGCTGGGGAGTTCGTCCAGGATCATGTGTGTCAACTTTACCCTTCAAAACGAGAGATAGGATTTCGGCAATTAATATCTTAGGATATTGCGTTTCAGATAAATTGCTATCGAGGTTTAGTATTTCCAGCTACCTAATCTGGATTTACTGAGGCGTCATGCTTGGGTACACATTTCCATCGACTTTTTTTTCTTATTTTCAAGGAGATAAATTAGTTTCATTCTAAAACTAAGAACCGATCGGAAAATATTGAACTCAGATAAGGACGAGAGATATTTTGCGTTCGCTTAGCAATGCTGTACTAGGATCACTTCGAATTATCAAGAACTCCCATTTTATCACTGCGACCACCGAGCCTGTAGAACAACTCATTGTTCATATACTGGATTTTGACAGTTCCGCTATAGGTACTGAGTGTTCAGAAAGTTATTCCCAAAAATCATCTCAGTTGGAACAAATTTTAAATTGTTTATTAGAAATGGTGTAGCAGCTGAACCACACAATCCTGAACAGCCATAAACCAATTGCAATGTGGAAGAACACGCTGCTAACGTCTTTGGAGGGAGCTAAGCCATGATTTTCCGATTCAGACCTCCTCTCATCCGCATCCAAGGATAGCATCAACAGCATCTAATGATGGTTGGCTCCTTTTGCAAAATGGACAATTTCCAGAAATCGAACTCTAAATGTAAACCAATTTTGAAGCTTCTTCCTTTGTTAAGTGAGAAAAAGTGCCTAAACGGTGTGGGGCTTCTATAAACTGGAAAATCTCATTTTGATCGCATTACTTCAAAATGGCCTCCATTGCTTGGGTCAGTCCCTTCTCCTACTTCAACACCTTCTAGATGAAGGTGGTTGCCTTCTTTCTGTAGTTTGGCATTCCCAGCTTCTGGTCGGCATTGTTTGTACGGCATCGTCCAGAATTAAGAGGGCCACTTCTTCTAATAGCGCTACCGTGTAGTCGCCCCACCCCTAGTAGCATTCAAAAAATGTGCGACGGGCGTTTTCTTAGTGTCGCAATGTCTACAAAATGGACAGGATCAGAATGATTTGCATTTCCGATGAAGATATGCAGAGCAAGACAATCAAAAGAAGGTTTCTATAAATCTACACCAAGCCGGCTACAAAGAAAACCAATCTGCTGGAAGGCACTCTGGGCTATGGGGTTTAGAATTGCTCAAATCTCTACAGAACTAATGGCGGACCAGAATCTGGATCAGAAGAAGCTCGAGAAACTGCAAAATTGAGGGAACGAATAGATGGGCTGGACTTGGGAAGTTATATTCAAAAAATTTTGTATAAGGCTGAATTGTGTTTGTCTTGGCCAAACTCTTGCCCAAAGTGGGAGATTCCAATGCATCCAAAAGAAGAAAGTTAATGAGCATCGTACACTTGGGTGGGGTGATAGTGTACTTTCCTGTGGTCTTCAGCTATCATTTCGCTTTAGGTTCTGCTATCGCCTTTGGCAGTTTTGTCGTATAATAGCTTCGCCACCTACTCTTGCTTCTCAGTTCTCATTGGTTCTCAAAGACTCTTTTCCTGTTCTAGAACATCAGACCTATCAGATTTACTTGGATAAACCCTAGATACATACTTGATTTTCTCAGACATTCTTCTTATGGTCAGTGGAATGACTTCGATCTTTTCTGTTGCCAGGACCCATCCATCAGTCAATTTCGTCACTCTTCCCACCTGCTGGATGAGCCTTATTTGAAGACGCGCCTAGTTATCCCCAAAAATCACTACCACTAGTTCGTCTGCGTATCATACCAGATACGCACTTTGGAACTGCTTCATTCAAAGAATCCCACCGTAGTATACATTCTATATATCAGGCTCTAATGTAGAATCCTGCACCGATCCTGGTATTATTGTGTTCGGCCACGACTTGAGCTTGCATGTCCTCGATAAGCTTCCTACGTTTTTATTCGCAAAATGTTAACACAGATAATTGTAAGACCATAGATATCTGTCTTGGTAACGATATTTAATCTTTAAATGCCAAAAAATAGCATAATGTCGCCCATGGTCCTTCTTTTTCCTTTATCCTGACCATATACATACAATGGCAGTACTCTTTTGAGGATTAATTTTCGAAAAATGAGTATTGCAACTTTCGGAAGGTTAGATATATGTATTATAATCAAGACTATCTACATTGAAATTAATTAGGAATGGCATATCCTCATCATACAAATGAACAGAGCTAGGTTCCAAGCTTGACCCGAAATTCAGTTGTATATATTTAAAAAAAGAACTGGACCAAGGACTGAGCCCTGCGGAATCCCCGATATCATTGACACAGCTGGTGAAATAATACTGTCAGATAGCTCTCCTCCTCTGGGGGTAGTACCAGAGAAAGGATTCTACCAGCATTGGATGTGGATTACGAAATAATTCTGTATTTGATCGGAAAATACTCCTAATATAACGTTGGCCAACTGCACTTCCATCAGAATAGTTCAACTTTATCAATTTAAGTAGGATATTAGCGTTACTGGAGTTTAATATCTAACGAGATGTTACAACCAGAAGTAATCTAAGAAATTGCTTATAAAAGAACCAATCTTTACTTTCCGCCCATTACCGAGCAGCATGCTCCCGATATCATTAAAATTATTAATTTGTCCATCTAAATCATTCCCAAAAGAAAAAAAGTAAACTTGTAATTTTTCTTTGCGAAAGGAAATCAATTAGATGGTTAACGACGATCATAACCCAAGACGTACACATACATATATCTCTTTTATTACTACAGCTTCTTACGTTCATCAACAGGGCGCTCCACAGTCTACCCTTCCAAGCGTATATATACTTTTTTTCCTGCTATCACAGAGCGGTAGTCGTTTTTATGTCTGCCAGACTTCAGTTTAAAACGAAGATTGGGTGATCTGTTTTCTTGTATGTGGATGAATGGATGCCAATAAATTTGTCGTATTATGAGATATAAATTTCGCGACTGCTGTGTCTATATACTCGCAAGTAATACGTCAACAAAGAAAGTCGTAATTGGAGTAGACTATAAAACTTTAATGTACTCTAGCTCCTTCCACATAATATGATGATACTGATGTGATTGTTCAAAACTAACTACGAAAATTAAATTGGATTAGATTATCCTCATTTAGATTCATAATGGTTTCTACAATATTTTGTCAACAAATTCTGTCAATGTTGGTCAAAAATTGGTAAATATGTGACCATCTAAATGGAGATCAGACAATATTACAATCATTCTGGACATTCCAGTAAAGAAATTTTCGTCCAAGATACTCTACATAATGAGGATTTCATTGATGCAGTTTATTTTTCTCGCATGAGGCTAGGTTATATTTCTCAGAATAGATGAGTTCATATAATGTGAGGTGGTGGTCTTCTGAAAATCTTCATATTTCTTCCTTCAATGGAGGTATTGAAGCAGTCGGGCAGATGCGCCCCAAATTGCTCCTGTGGTTCCCAGACATACTAGTCGTTAGAGATTTTGGCCTCCATACTAGGCTGGTGTAAGTGACCATGGGTCTCACAACCATTTGATATAACCGGTATATCATTTTTGGTTTAAGACCGCAAGTTTCTCCAAAAAGTCTCTGACACGACCCAAAAGCCATTGTAGCCTTTTAGAGAAGTTTATGAAGATGTTTATTCCAGTTTAGCCTCCAATCGAGAGCAATCCCCAAATATTTGACTTCACTGGAGTAATTTAGTTGTACCCATTTAGGAGTACTGTACCCAGCAAGTATATCCTTCATTTCATTCCCAGATGATGAACAATTACAGAATTGATATTTTCAAGGAGAAAAAGAGAGGGAGATACAGAAGTTTTTAATGGCAAAATAATAAGCAGATATGCAGAGCTTCCATATTCATCTATGTAGGTTTTGCACTGCCAATCTTGCCGAATTTTGAAGTTTGCAGGCAGACTTCCGAGAAAAGTTAGATTGTGCTTAGACGTAAATGGACAACATTTTCAATAAATTCTGTAGTTTGATGTATATTTGGATTATGATTTAACATATTGGTTAAAGTATTTCTTTCACAGTTTGTTGCAGTATCATTGCATTCATTATTGTGACTTTTTACAATTTTTTTTGAAAATCTTTTGGGCAATCTTACATACACCAGAACTATTTATCTATGAATCCTTCCAGCAAGTGCAAAAGAGGAATGCTTAAAGGTTTATTTAGACCTGACAATATTGGCGGCCAAATAGTGATATTCTAACCCAATATTATCCCTAATTGTCCTCTTATTGGCTTTACATTAGGCGGACCTCTGTTTCTTCTAATTTATGGCAAAAAATAAAATTTTCCATAAATTTACTTTATACCGCCAAAAGCGCCAGTCTTCCTCAAACATGATTCCAGCGAAAATTAGATATGTACATTAGCTTTTTAGTATTAGAAGCCCATCTATCGAATAGAATCGCTATTAGCTGAACCTACCCAGTAAATCAATAACAAAAAGTCTAATTTCTTTTCATTTTTGGCTAACCAATACTGTATGATGGTCATACTACATCAAAATTCTAGAACAAATTGATCAAGTGCTAGTTTCAATGGCTTCATATCGCTGGCAATCTTGATAGGGACATCCGTACAACTATGTCTCTTTAGGTTAAATCTTTAGCAATAAGCAGACAGTCTTAGGTTAGCTTTTACTCAATGAAAGCCCTTAGAACGTTTACTGCTGGTTGAGTGTCTAAGAGGATGTATATTTGTCCATCATACTAAAGTCTTTCTAAATCTTCTGGAGAAAATAGGATAATAGCATGCATTTTTCTTTAAGAAACTGTTGAGCAAGTATTTAGTACAACTAAAACCTTGCATCTCATTGCCAATAAAGCCTGGTGTCTGTTTTGGATTTGCCTGCATACTAATGTAAGGACTGCTGAGTTGGTGCTGTGGTTTAAGACGCCATGGATAGCCAAGTCTTGAATTAGCGCTCCAATCAACTTGTCGAAGGCAAAACCTTAGTAACACGTGGTCCTCTAGTTTTGCCAACTTTTTTAGTTTTTGTAGAATTAGGATATGACCCAATAAATTTTCCGATATGAAGACTGCGCTTTGTCCCACCATCCACCATCTACCCTGCAGGCGTACCTATAAGGAAATCAGATCAAACATTGCCGTCATTGCCACCCCTGCAGCCTGTAATTACTACGCAGAAAGTCTATGTATTTAATTCTTGCAGCCACCATGATAACGACGCATGTGCAATCATCATCAGAGCTAAATAGGAACAAGGAATCTTGGTTTTAGTTTTCAGTCTCCAGTCTCTAAACAAACTACGGTAGTTCCACAATGGTCGCCAACAACCCTTTTTCATATGGTTTTGGAGATAAATATATCTGATTAGCCTCTGATCTAAGGACATCCTAGATATATTACATCAATAAGGATTTGAAGCCCACTTTCTCCCAGTGGAGAAAGTGGGCCACCACAGCTACTTTGTATGGATGCACTTCAAACCCAAGACTTGATAATCTATTAAAGATTTTGTTTCCAAACAGTGGCAATAATAAAGATAAAACTACTCTCTGGGCATTCCTTTACGGCAGGTGCAATTACTGTATTTTCTACTAATGCCTTTAAAATTATGAAAAGTTTCCAGCATTTTCTAATTATAACTAAGCCACTCACACATATACTAATTAAACTGCACCGTGTCGAGTTTACTCCACTCTACGTAAATATCAAGCTTACTAGCAATAAGTGAAAACAGGGCCTTGCAGCTGTTATTGTTTCTGCGTGTCAGTACTAACAATTTGTGTCAGTGCACTCGACACGCACGAGTTATTATCCAAGCTGCATATTGTAATGCAGTATGAAAATTGTAAAAAAGTAGACTAACGCGTCCATTATACATTTCCATTCAAAGGGAAGACATCTGTTGTATGCGTTTGCCATAATATGACGCATATTTATCATCTGCATGTCTAAATACGGATTTATCTCCTTAACAAACACATTCGGTTGTGATATTATGCACTGTATGCGTCTGCACGTACGCCTGCATACATAGGGTGTTTTTCTGCGTATAGTAAACACCAAATTGGATAGCGCCCGCCATGCATAGTATGTACTGGCTGTATACAACAACCTAGCGAAGATTGGAGTATTGCCGAAAATGTGGCAGAATGCAGGGTTGGTACTGTTACGAAAGGGAGATAAGCCACTACATGAACCGAAATTCTATAGACCTATATGTCTCCTAGACGTAGAGGGCAAATTGTATGAACAATTGATAGTAAAGAGATTGAAGGAGGAATTAGGCAAAAGCGGAGGGCTTGCTGAAAGGCAGTTTGGATTCCGAGAAGGTCGACAAACTGTGGACGCTTTTGGGTTAGTGCAGGAGCTCGCCAGACGGCCTACAACTATTCCTGGAGATATCGAAGGCTTTGTGTGATCATAACGTTAGATGTGAATAACAGCGCTTTATGGAATATCATTCTTCAGTAACTAAGGAAAAGGCAAATTGACCAGAGCCTATGGAACGTAATTGCCTCATATCTGTCCTCAAGGACGATTACAATGGAGGCAAAAGGAAGGTCTAAAACTGTTCCCATTACCAGAGTTGTCCCTCAAGGATCAGTGCTGGGTCCAACACTGTGGAACGTCCGACTCGATGAGTTACTCAGGACCGAGTTTCCAAAAGAAATAACCCTAGTAGGTTTTGCGGACGATATAGCTATGGTCGTCGTAGCTAAAAATGAACTCATAGTTATGGAAAGGGCAAATACGGCTTTGCTACATGTGTCCGATTGGATGCAACGCAAGAACCTACAACTTGTACCAGAGAAAACAGAAGTAGCACTGCTGACAAGGAAAAGGAAAGTTACAGCGTTGTCTTTTACAATCGGGGGAGTAGCTATTGCACCGGGAAACGCCATAAAGTACCTGGGAGTATGGCTTGACAAAAAAATGAGCTACGGAACACATATACAGAAGGTGGAGAAAGCAGAGAAGACTGTGTCTGCGCTATCCAGGCTTATGCCAAACGTGGGAGGCCCAAGCTCAGCAAAGCGAAGAGTAATAGCAAGAGTGGTGTTCTCTCGGATCCTTTATGCCGTCCCTATATGGCATGAAGTTACGGAAAACCAGACGATGCTAAACAGGCTGGTCCGACTGCAAAGGCTAATAGCCATACGCATTTGCAGTGCCTATAAAACAATATCGGCAGAGGCTGCGAACATCATAGCTGGTACACCACCCATAGACCTATTGGTAAAAGAGAGAAGAGATAGGTACAAGGGCGAAAACAAGAAGGAAGCAAGAGCGGAACTTGAAAGACAATAGCAGCTAAAGTAGGTGAATGAGACCTATGGACGTTGGACTTGCAGACTAATCCCATCTGTAAAATCTTGGATAGATCGGACATATGGTGAAGCGGATTACTACATAACCCAGGCCCTTTCTGGCCACGGATGCTTTAGGCAATACCTATATAAGCGACACACCCATAAGCCACACACACATAGTCTCTTCATATGCCCTAGATGGAATAAGGTAAGAGAAGAATACACGGAAAAAAGTGGCAAAATTTTTAACGCCGAGAACATGATGGCAGACCTTATAACAGCAGAAGACACGTGGATCGGAGCATACACGGTGGTGCGAGGTATCATAGAAGGAACGGAAAAGGAAGAATCGAATATTGATAAATAGAAATGGATAACGCCAGCACCGAAGTAGTGCGTGAGCGGATACCGGTGTGAGGTGTGTAAGATGACCGGAGGGGGGACTTTTAACAACAATTTTATCAACATCTGTGTGGGCGTCTGGATTTCAGATTTTCCCCTCCTCAACAAAAAAAAAGATAGCGCCCGCCTTCTAATTTAGCGTGCACTGTATCTTTTATTATAAATTACGTTTTAGCGTGCGAATTGAAAACTAAATAATTAAAAACAATAAGAAATTGCATTTTGCAACGCTTTCAGGTGAGGTCCAACTGAGACTAGAATAGCAGCTCCTACTCTTTACTCTATTTTATTACACCACTTTTGTAAACATCCTCTGACGTCAGGTCGTTGTATAGATGCCTCTTTCAGCCAGCTAGCGTTAAACCGTATTGTTTACACAGGGGGTCCCAATCGAGTTATACGTACGATAGGTCGTGCTGAAATAAGTAGGGAAAATCAAACAAAACGCTCCTCCTTGCGCTTTTAAAACGGTTGTGGAAATTACATCTAGTTAAATGGAACACGTTGAAAGATAAAAGCCAGAGTGTGTGAACAGGGCATATATAATAACCCCTCTTATCGGATGCATACGTATATAGCCACTTTTAGTCTGATACGTTTTATTTCTTATCCGTTTTGCTATACTGTATCGTTCCTGGATTATATTCTACGGACCGGGCTGTTCGCCCAGCTGTTCTTTTTCGTTTCAACAGATATATCCTATTAATAGTAAGAGACAATATAAGTTTCTTGCGTCTTTCTCAATTTCGTTCGGGCGGTGTAGCTTCTGTAATGGAATATTATATTGGATACACGTCGCTGATACTTTAGCTGCTAGAGTAGTAACTATTGTGACATAATCTGCTCTAGTGGTTTTGAATTTGCTTGAGAAAACCAGATTAAATCGTAGCAGTTTTTTTGTTAATTTTGTATCGTATTTTAACCACTAACAGCCGAAACGGGATTTATTTAAGACCAGATTTTATTTATTTTACCCTAAAATAAACAGCGGAGAATAAAGCAAATCCGGTTTAGTTAATATGCAAAATAGAGATCCATCCGAACAGTCGGTGGGTTGGAACATAATCGATGCACTATGCTAAAAGTAATCCGTTAATGGTGTTTATTACTAATGCATACATAAGTAACCTGGTTGTCAATAAGAGCCTAATAAAATGCAGCTTCAGTTTAATGTTAACAAATGTACTGCCAAAGTATTATTGCAATAAATGTGTTATATTCTATAGCAAGTATGGGCAACCTTTTACATGTTGTGGGCCAAACGTTAGTGTGCAAATATGTTCGCGGGCCGCATAATGTGGAAGAGGCTTAAGGAAATAATTAATAACAATAATGACGCAAGTGTAGAATGTATTCAATTTGCATCTGGTATAGAAACCGAACCGGAATCAATTGCGGAATGTTTTAATAATTACTTTATTGAAAGTATCAATGAAATTCATGAAGGGATTGATAATATTCAAGATAATTCACTTTTTGAAACGGTAGGCCAGGAGAATAGAATATTTAGTGAATTTCAACCGACTACAATGACACAATTAAAAGAGATAATTGCTTCGATGTCAAATAATTCAAGTACCGATAACTTGGATGTAGAAGTTATTCAGGATGCATTTCCTGTGATTGGTAAGACTTTGCTAGGAATAATTAATGAATCTCTCAGATTGGGGACTTTTCCAAGTATTTGGAAAACTTCCACAGTAATACCAATACCTAAGGTGAAAAATGCCAGACATTGTAACGAATTTCGACCAATTAATATGTTACCAAGGTTGGAAAAAATATTGGAACATGTTGCTAAAGAACAATTAGAAAATTTTGTAGAGAATAATTCATTATTAGCGGATGTTCAGTCCGGTTTCAGGCGAAGTCATACTTGTGAGACCGCTTTGAATTTGGTGATTGCTAATTGGAAAGAAAAAATAGAAAAGGGCAATAAAATTGTTGCAGTATTCTTGGATCTACAGAGAGCATTTGAAACAATTGACAGAAAACGTTTAATAGAAAAGCTTCACCATATTGGAATACGGGGGATCGCACTCAAATGGATTGAAGATTATATGCAGGAAAGAATGCAAGTGACTAAGTTTCGAAATAATATGTCGTCGACCAGAGGAATCTCGTTAGGCGTTCCGCAGGGGTCAAAATTGGGTCCACTCTTGTTTGGTTTATATATTAATGATATATGCTGTGCAACTAGTGATTGTACTTTGAATCTGTTCGCCGATGACACACTTGTGAGTGTTGCAGAAAATAATATTGAAGCTGCTGTTATTAAAATTAACAAGGAACTAGAAATACTTTCTAAGTGGTTAAAAGTAAATAAACTTAAATTAAACACGTCCAAAACAAAAGCAATGATAATTGGTGCTAAACAGTTGTGTGCGGATACTAATAGTGACATTGTTGTTGATGGTGCACATATAGAACTTGTAAAAGAAATTAAATACCTTGGTATTATTATAGACAACACATTATCTTTTAGAAGCCACGTAGACTATATATGTAGTTAAAAAGGTTGGTAAGAAAATAGGTTTCTTTGGTAGAATTAGTTCCAAACTTAATACCTGGGCAAGAATTTTGGTATATAAAAGTATTATTGCCCCACACTTTGAGTACTGTGCCAGTGTGATGCTTCTAATAGGAGATGGTGATATGTTTAAATTGCAGAAGTTGCAAAATAAAGCAATGCGAATAATATTGCACTGTAACAGATACACAAAAATATCTCTCATGCTGGAGGCGTTGCAGTGGCTTAGTGTTCGACAAAGAGTTTATCTTAATAGTTTGGTTTTGATATATAAAATTGTACATAGTAAAATGCCTAATTATTTAAATAGATATATTACATACAATTGTGATATACATGCATATAACACGAGAAATATAAATAGTTTTAGATTGCCGTTAAATAAGAAGTCTTGTTCACAGAATAATTTATATTACAAAGGATTGAAATTATATAATGAGATGTCTAGTGAAGCAAAACAGGCGAGTAGTATAAGTCGTTTAAGAAATACTGTAGTTTGTATGTTAAAAGTATATGTAACATTTAGTTAGTAAGAGTAATAATAGTGTATATGAAAACATCCTAGGATGAATAAAGATTATTATTATTATTATTATTATTATTATTATTATTATTATTTGAAAGTAGTGTTCGTAATTTTTAGCGATAGATATCAGACACAACTACCGAAGTTAAATAGCGACAACGAAATCAATGATATACTTGCTTGAATTTGGGAAACTAATCCATCAATGTTTGGATGCAGTCCACTGAGACAAAGACATAAAGAATTTTCCAAATTATCATGTCAGCCTAGTACGATGTTTTGATTTATTAACTTTCATCATTGAAAAGAACTGTTCGCATTTGCTCCTTATATCAATGTATTTTTTTGTCAAGCTCTAACAATTCTGTTCAAGGACTAGGGAAAAACATGGCAAAAAAACCTAGTCAAAAAAATTAAGCTCTTGACTAGGTTTTTTTGCCATGTTTTTCCCTAGTCCTTGAACAGAATTGTTAGAGCTTGACAAAAAAACACATTGATATAAGGAGCATTAGTGTTATGATTATAAATTTACATTTCAAAATATCTTAAAACTGGCCACTATATTGTAAACATAATCCTATATATCACTGAATTTCTTTGTCTGTAGATAATTTTGTTGATAGGCATGGCTAGTTATTTATTTATAATTTGACACTAAATAAATGTCAATTTTATTCCACCGAAGAAGTTGTTACGAAAACCAGATTATATATATTGTAAAGATTTTGGAATAAATTTGACTTTTGTTCGAATTGCGAGTGTTATCATTGACCTAACAAGTGGAAAAACTATCTGGATAATAAGATATATTTTATATACATATTTTACTGATTTTTTGTGAGCATTTATTATTATTATTATTATTACTATTATTATTATTATTATTATCATTAACCATCATTTCTATAAGTCGGGCAATAGTTCACAAACTAATTTTTCAAATTCATTTTTCTTTTCAGTACACAAAACACTGCAAACTTCTGACACACATTCCTTGATAAATTATCCTCCGGCAAATAGTTTTAATGACTTTGCCCATTTTGTATTAACTATAAAACTAGGTTTCTCAGCATTATGAAGTTGTGTTCTTTGTTTATAAAACATTTCATTCTGTTTTTTCAAATTTGCGGTAAGCTTCTAGATTTTGTCTTTTATTATTTGATCTGTCAGTGAGGATGTTTAGTTGAGTAATGCCTCTTTATATTGAATTCTTTCATCACTGATATGGATTCATTACACAGCAAACGAATAGGCTTACCATTGCTCAAGATGAAAAAGAATTCTTTAGCCCATTTTGTTTGAAACTGGCGACTCTCTGCATCTACTTTTCGTTTCCTTCCATCAGACATCCTTTTCGTTCGATAAACTTAATAACAAAATATAATTAGTAAGCACTCAAAATGCACACAAAGTCACAAAGCAAATTAACGACAATAGCAGTTCGCTAGGATATCGCTTGTCGAAGTAATCACTTCGGTAGCTCAAATAGAACTGAACTAAAGTTCGGACCATCCACCCGCTTATATCGGCAAAATGAAGGAATGATCTAGAATCGTCTAGTGTAGAACATTTGAGAAACAATAATCTTTTGTTACGCCGCCAGTGAGGCGGCAAACATCAAAGGTAGTGCACGGGAATCACTAGGATTTCAAGTGAAGGTAGAAATTGAATGACTCGGCCGTAGGGGGAACATGTTGGTAATAATAATAATAATAATATTTATTGAAAACGTAAGTTTCACGTCACAGTACCACAACATCACAGAAATCCATAAAGGCTACTTAAGTTCGTACTAAAATATTCTTCCAAGCTATAAAATCTATAGTGACATAGTAATTTCTTTAGTAAGAGTAAACTTAAATTTAGAACTTGACATCTGAGTGATATGTAAAGGCAACCTATTATATATTTGAACTCCTATGAAAGAAGAACAATTTTCAAATAATTTTAAATAAATTTGTTTTGGTAACATTAGATGGTTTCTTGTTGAGTAATTATGAGCCAGCCGACTGTCACATTGTAGTGAATTGTTATGAAAGTAACTGGGAGTATTCCAGATTTATATGAACCACTTCCATTTTGTATTGTCACCTCGACATACTGATAACGATTCAGTAAATATGATGCAAACCAACGCCCAACTCCTCGAACTCCGCATGTATCAAGCTTGAGGAGTCGTCGATCATGCTGTACACAATCGAAAGCACGACTTAAATCGCAGAAAATGCCGATTGCATACTGTTTATCTTCGATAGCTTATAAGGTTGCATTGTAGAAGTCATGGATTGCAGAAATTATAGATCTTCCGGCACGAAATCCATGCTGTTGAATATTAATGACATTGTATCTGTTCAGGAAGGAATTTAATCTATTTAACATTGCATTTTCAAATAACTTCGCAATAGGTGAAGCCAAGGATGTAGGTTGATAATTTTCTAAAGAAGACCCTTCACCACACTTTTTATAAATAGGCTTTACATGGGACAATTTGAAAGCATCGGAAAAGAGCTATTCAAGAATTTATTGCTGTTAACCTCGTAGCAGTAGCCTAATTCTTTTATAGGTTGATACTGCATAGGCGCTCAGTGGCAAAAATGTTAACATCAAACAACGAAGATGTTACTCTGAAACTGAGTATACCTACATCTTACTCGGCTGTGATTCCATATTCTCTCTTACGCTATGAGATACATTACGGTATCCTACATAGACGTTAATGTAATTCAATCAATTTATCATGTATGTATACATATAGCTATGTATAGTTTCCAACCCTTTGGCATATTGGCATAACAATATAAACTAACTGATCGATAGAGTTAGAAGCTGGTTAGGAAAGATTCGTGCATGTACTGGCTTTAAAATAAGATCGAATTAAAAGCGTAACTATTAACATAACCAATACGTCATCCGAATTGACTTACATTCTTTTGCAGCAAAATATCTACATATAATAACCAGTTATAATACTATGTTTGTTAATATAAATAGCTGTTACATTTAAATCGTTACGAATCCATTCATTCCATTAACGATTATTTATTTCATTTTAGATATTTTCAATTATATGTGTGTACATATTTCCATAACAAATTGTCCAAGTTAATTGATTGAACAGACTAGCAATACGCT
The DNA here is from genome assembly GCA_004785975.1 of Popillia japonica. Taxonomy (NCBI): domain Eukaryota; kingdom Metazoa; phylum Arthropoda; class Insecta; order Coleoptera; family Scarabaeidae; genus Popillia; species Popillia japonica. The sequence goes on along the minus strand of SMLS01075046.1, from coordinate 47,383 downwards.
TTTGAAGAGACATTTACTGTGCATATTTTCCCATTTTCAACATGTGTGTACATTATTATGTACATAAACCAGTACGTGATCAGATTATATCTGAAAAATATTTATACGTATAAATAAATGTGTGCATACATAAACTGTTGCTGAAAAGATATCTGGAATTAAAAGATTCTGATGTGTGTAAAATATGTAAACCTAGGAATTTATAGAGCACCTAAAAAAACTAACTAGTTTTCAGTGTGTTACATGAACGATAATGCGGCTGCTAAAGCAACTATTTTATCTTTTAAAGTACATACTACTTGAAAATGTAACTGAATTAAAACGTTCAAATATAAAACTAGAAACGTTGGATAATCCAATTATAAAACCTGTAACTACTACATACAGGCTGAGAACGTCTGCTTCAGTAGAAGATTATTTTACTGGAAACGGAATAAACGTTTTATTAGTTCATTACCTGCAGTTAAAACCTATGTAAGAATTAACTTAGTTTGTAGAATTTTAGAATTAAAATAGATATAATAAGCGAAATTTTGTGTAGACAATGGATCAGCTGTTGGGGGATGCTAAGGCATTGATTATTATTATTATTATTATTATTATCGTATCTTACATTTTGCTATCGTGGTATTCTTTCTTGGCACAGCTACGAAAATGCTCTACATTACAACTCGGACTTATAGTACTCAACATACTGAGGCAAAAGAACCGAAAAATAGGTAAACATCGTAGGACATGGGATGGAGCCATAGCAAAGAGGGGCATGACAAGGACACAGAGCAAAGAGTTGGGCAAGAATAGAAAAGACTAGAATCGATACATACTAACATGATGAAGATGGATGGATGGGTTCAGATATTGTTATACCCTTCACCACCCCAGGTGCAGATTACAATTTTTCACGGGCGTTAGAGAGGTGCACCTCTCAACCAGAGGCCCTTCTGCACCAAATCTTCCTCTAGACATATCATCCATCAGGGGTAAAAAGTGAATGTTTGTGCGTGCGTTTGGAACATCCCTATGCCTTCCTTCCTTCATCAGAGGATGCACAGTTGGGGTGCACTTTAGTTGTCTCATCCATCTTATCAGTTATTATTTGTATTATTGCCTCTACCAACACCTTCTTGCCAAATTGTGTCTTCAACTCAGTTCTTTCTCTGTGCCATCTATTGCAGTCGAATATAGCTTGCATAATTGTGTCAATATTCCCACAGTAAAGATATGTGCCCTCTTCCCACAGGGCAAATCGTTAGAGTTGCGTTCTAAGGTGCGCATGGTGTACCTATGGTGTGATATGGAGATTCAAGGTTCTCGTCCAAGACGCCACAGATTCTGTTTGGTACCACTAACGCTGCCAGTTATAGATAAAAATATGTTGCTGTTTAGATTAGGTTAAGCTAATTTCTCTATTTTTTGCAGAAAACCGTGTCATGAGTGGAATTTCAGCTACAACTTGAGCGACGCTGCCAGAAATAGGTCTGCAACCGTTGATTACTCATGGGAGAGTTCTTCTTTGGATTCTATCTAAGCAATCTATAGAACGGTATTACATCGCTGTACCGACACCTTTACGTAGCTACTAGAGCATAGCTCTTGGAGCGGGTGCTCGCATTTATTCACAACTTAGTCAACCTTTAGTCTACATAGTTTAATTAAGAATTAGAAGGTTTCAACTCAAACCTCCCTGTCAGATCACAGGATAATAGAGTTCACTTTAGAGGAATTAGACTCCTCAACCTCCTACGGCAGAAATCCCAGAAAAACAAACTGGGATCTGAAACAAAAATTGTTAAGAGACAACCTGAGCCAGCTAAAGACAGGCAGGACAACACACCACCTTAAGCTGGAAAAGGTTGTGGAGCATGTTAGCGGAGCTATAGCAAAGGCATTTGAAATCAGTTGCCCGCTAACCTCAAGAAGACCAGCCAAAGACTCATCTTGGTGGAAGGAAACTGTAGCAAAGCTCAGAGGTGTGTTCAGCCGTTTGCTCAGCGAAGCAACAGTCGGCGGAATTTGGCAGAAATACAGAGAAAATCTGACTACGAAGGTCAACAGGCAAAAACAGAGTTTTCACAAAAATGTCATTTCCACTCCGGTAGCAGCAAGGTGTCACAGAGTCATGGTTAAAACTGAAACAACATGTGTAATGGCCTTGAAGAAACTAGATGGCAGCTACACGGAAGGCGAAAAGGAGAGAGGACACCTGGTCCTTGGAGCAAACTTCCGTGGTAGTAAGAAAACAGGAAGACTGGGAGCTTGCCAGACGGATCTGGAGCGGAAGGGATCTTCCTCAGAAAAGACAGGAAGGAAGTAATACAGCATCTTGTAGATCTACCAAGAAGCAGTCTGGCGCTGGGATACATACTCCAAAACTGGAGAAGAGCAAAAGTTACCTTCATTCCAAAAATAGGAAAAGAAGGTGGGACCAACCCCAAATCCATTAGACATATAAACTTGACATGTTTTCTATTGAAAGCTATGGAAAGAAGTAATAGATAACTATATTAGAATGGAGGTTATAAAGAAAGTTCCACTCCACAAAAGTCAGCATGCATACAGGACAGGAATTATTCCGTGTAATCCAGAAAACTGTCGATGAAAAAGAAACAGCAATCTGTGCCTTCTTAGACGTTTAGGATGCGTTTGACAAGCCGTCCCAAGACTTTGGTGCAGCTATACATATATGTCATGTACTTTCATCAAGATTGGTATCAACTCCAGGTCTTCATTAGTCTTGAACACAAAGTCTCTGCCAATCCAGATGTCGAGATAAGGGAATGCAAAATGTTCCAGAATATAAACTCACACAACACAGAGCCTTGAGGAACTCCAGCTTCTGAATACATTTTAGATTCTCTATTCAGAGCAATTTTTTCCTCAGTACAGCATATTGTATTACGGGGCAGTACCTAATTGGGTATATCTGAATTAAGGTTTTGTTGCTAAATATTGGACATAGGGCAGTGACAAGTGACAGTAGATGAACCTTGAACACCAACGGACTTAAAAACGAACCCATCCTATTTTTTGGTATAAATAAAGAGCATGAGACTCTTAATCTCAGGGTCGTGGGTTCGAGCCCCACGTTGGGCGCCAATTTATATCAAAGTTCTTTCTCTTCACTAGTTTATAATTTTTATGTTGATTGACAATGTGTCTATTTATTACTAACTTGTTAATTCATACATACAATGCCAACTATTACATTTATTATAAAATACATTACTTATTTGTGTATATGTAGTTGCCTACATACATAACACTCCCTTCATCTTAATTTATAGTTTAATCTGATTATGGGTTTTCGAATTCTTCCGGAACGTCGTGGCTCCACTGGCTGGCTCTGAACTGCTGGTCTTACCTGCTGTGGAAGTTCTGGTAATTCTTGATCTTCTTGATCTTCGTGTACTTGTACAGTTTCCCCATAATCTACTGGTACTGGAATCTCCGATGTAGTCGTACTTCCTTCTGTAAGGTCTTGGTTCCCGGAGGGCGTTAACTGGGGTTCATTTTGAGGATTAGGGCTAATTGTATTGGTATATGGTACATTATCATGAATATTTCAGTGCGTTTGCCGATGTCTTAAATGTTCCTTATGTATATATCTTTGTCTATTCTCAACATCAACTATAAATGTTGACATTCCCTTCTGTCGGATGATAATTCCTGGGCTCCATTTTTCATCTTCTCCCCTAACTGTTTTCACCCATACTTTGTCTCCCACGACAAATGTAGAAAGTGGTTTCCTATGGATGTTCAGTTTCTCTTCATTATCCTGTTTATTTTTTTCAACCATTTCCGCCAGGCTAGGTTTTAATAAAGATAAAAATGTGCGAGGTCTCCTCATCAAAAATAATTCTGATGGACTACGTCCTGTGGTTTCCTGCGGTGTGTTACGACAAGTAAACAAGAAATTATCAATTAGTCGCTGCATTGACGGTCTTGGTGTATTAAGCTTTGTTGCTTGTATAATTTTCTGTAATGCACTTTTTACATTTTGCACTGCACGTTCGGCTGCCCCGTTGCTTGCGGCATGGTATGGTGGTATTAAAATGTGCCTAATTCCATTATTAGCTAGGAATTCCTTGAATTCTCTTGAAGTGAACTGTACTCCATTGTCAGAAACAATGATTTCGGGTAATCCAAATGATGCGAAAATTGTTCGCAATCTTTCAATTGTTCTGTAAGATGTAGTTGAAGACATTATGCAGACTTCTAGCCATTTGGAGTAAGAATCAATTATAATTAGTAAATTATATGTAACATTCAAGTAGTTAAATTGTGCATAGTCAATATGTATCCGTTCCCATTTACGATTGCTAACTGGCCAATGTGTTAACCATGTTTTTCGTGTGATTCTAGCGTTTATCTGACAAGCATTACATGATTTAACGTAATTTTCAATTTGATAATCCAAGTTCCGCCACCACACAAAAGATCTTGCTAATTCCTTCATCTTAACGATACCTTGATGACTCATATGCCACAACTGTAATATTTGTTCTTGAAAAATATCTGGTATAATAACCTTGTTTCCTATAATTAAGCAATTTCCGTCGGTAGTTATATCATTCTTGTATTTAAAATATGGTGCTAATTTAGGATCACTTGATTCTTTTGGCCAACCATACATGACAAATTTATAAATTTCTTTCAAAATATCATCTTTTTGTGTAGCCTCACCAATTTCTTCAGCTGTTACTACCGGATCCATACATCCCTTAATGAAATTACAAAAATAGCTACCTGCAGAAAAATAATTACATTTTCCTTCCATCTCATCTACCTCTGGTAGCGGTAGACGCGATAACGCATCCGCGTTTGCTATTTCTGTTCCCTTCCTATACTTTATCTTATAATCATAAGCACTTAACAGAATAGCCCATCTCTGTAATCTTGCCGCGGCCATCATTGGTACGCCCTTATTTTCTCCAAATATGATTGTAAGAGGAGCATGATCCGTTACTAATTCAAATTGTCTTCCATAGAGGTAAGCATGAAATTTCTTTAGTCCAAATATTATAGCTAAGGCTTCTCGTTCTAATTGACTATAGTTCCTTTCTGCTGTGGATAGGGTTTTGCTTGCGAAACTAACTGGTCGCTCTTCACCATCTACGACGTGTGCTAATACAGCACCTACTCCTTGTGGAGCTGCATCACATATCAACCGAAGCGGTTTTGTTATATCATATAACGTTAATATGCTATCTGAACATATCCAATCTTTTGTTTTTTCAAAAAGTTCTCTATGTGATTCAGACCATTGCCATTCCTTATCCTTATTAAGTAAATTATAAAATTTTGTTAATTTTATCGAAAGATTAGGAATGAATTGTCCATAATAATTAAGCAATCCAAGATATGCCTTCAACTCTTGTTTATTCTGTGGTTGAGGCGCTAATTTAATGGCTTTAACTAAATCCTTATTTGGTCTAATTCCTGATTCGCTTATGATATGACCTAGATATGATACTGACGCAACTAAAAATTCACACTTGTCTAATCTTATTTTAATATTATATCTTTCTAATTTTCCCAAAACATTGTTTAACCTATCCAGGCATTCCTCTCGTGTAGTACCAGTAATTAGTATATTATCTAAATAACATGCCACACCTGGTATATTTTGTAAAACTTGATCCATCACTGCCTGAAATTGAGCTGGGGCTGTTGCTACCCCATATGCTAATCTATTATATCTAAACAAACCAAAGGGTGTATTTACTGTTAGCAGATGTTGCGACTCTTTACTAACTCGTAGTTGTAGGTAAGCTTCGGATAAATCTAATGCACAGAATATTTTTCCTCCAGCTAATGACGCATAAATGTCTTTTGGGTTAGGCAATGGATAATGCTCTTTATTTAAATAAGGATTAATTGTTACCTTAAAATCTGCACAAATCCTGATCTGTCCTTCGCTTTTAGGTACCACTACTAACGGCGTTGCCCACTCCGTGTGCATGACTTGTGTTAAGACTCCTTCCTTTACTAAACGCTGTAGTTCTGTCTCCACTAGAGGTTTAACTGCATAAGGAATTGATCTTGGTTTGCAGAATACTGGTATTGGATTTCCTTTCAATGACAAATTTGCCTGGAATTCTTTAATTTCTCCTCTTCTTTGTCCAAATACACTTGGATATTTCGACTTGAGTCCATTTAGTAATATATTTCTATTCTGGGTATCCTTATCCTTCGCTATAAACTTTGTTGATTGTCTATTCCGTTGCCAATTTATCTCTAATTTTTCAAGCCAATCACGACCCATTAAAGATGACAATTTCCTGCTGCCACTTTTAACAATTATTGCTTCTAAAATCTGGTTTCTTCCATTAAATGCAACATTTACTTGTATTTTTCCTAACAGAGGAATAGATTGCTGGAACCAGTATGCATTTAAATTTAACTCGCTACAGGGTAATACTTCAATATCAGGAAAATATCGCTTATATGTATCTTCTGCAATAATGGTCAAAGCTGTTCCTGTGTCAATTTCAAATTTTATCTTTTGATTATTAACTTCTAAATCTATTTGATAGGTATCTACTTTCTCTACTTTATCTACTTTATTTATTGCTATATGGAATAATTCGTACATGCTTCCAATTTCATCTACATTGTTACTTACTTCTTGTACATTTCGAACGCCACTACTCACTTTTGTTTTCTTATTCCTACACATATTGGCTAAATGTCCAATTTTCTGGCAGATATTACATTTATATGTTTTATATTTACAATTGAATGCATTATGTCCTTTTTTGCCACATCTTGTGCACTGCTTATCTTTATTTGTTTGTTCCTTTTCGAAATTCTTCTTTGTTTCTTTTTGCAAACGTAGTTTATTAACTGATGTATCTACTTGAAATGTATTACGATTCCTTGCTGCTTCTTCTAACATTCTTGCCCTTTCATATGTTTGTTCAAAATCTAATTCTTCAGTTAACAGTCTTTGTCGAATATAATCATCTCTTAAGCCACTTACTAATCTATCACGTAAAGCTTCATTCAAAAAAGCCCCAAACTTGCATGTACCAGCTAGATTTTTAATTTGTGCTATATATTCAGTAATTGTCTCTCCTTGACGCTGTGATCGGGTATTAAATTTGAACCGCTCTATTATGACTAATTTTTTTGGCTTAAAATGATTTGTAAGAGTATCTACAAGTGAATCATATGACAGTGTGTCAATTTCCCTTGGTGCCAATAAATCTTGTAACAGTTTCACTAATTTTGGACCTAGAACGCTCAATAATACAGATACCTTTTGTACATCTGCAATTTCGTTCGCTTTAATAAAATGCTTCAATCTTAATAAATACGTGTTAATATCTTCCAACGTTTCGTCGAACGCATCTAACTTGCCTACAATTGACATCGTGATTCTATTTTCAATTTCTTCCTTTTTATTTCAAAATTATCTAATTTTCTTCCGTCGCAATGAACTTTTCATTTACGTTATCTCAGAAAGAACTCTTGTGATTTATTTTCACTATTTTTCGCAGATTCTACGATCCTCGTCGCCAATTTTATGTTGATTGACAATGTGTCTATTTATTACTAACTTGTTAATTCATACATACAATGCCAACTATTACATTTATTATAAAATACATTACTTATTTGTGTATATGTAGTTGCCTACATACATAACAATAATATTAGTGTAATTTTGGTATTAAAGATAGGATGGGTTCGTTTCTAAGTCCGTTGGTGTTCAAGGTTCGTCTACTGTCACTTGTCACTGCCCTGTTCCCTCTGGTGGGAATATTCCGATTTAAAATTCTTGTTAGACATTGCAATTAAATCTAGCAGAAAACACTAAAACGAGCTAAATGGCAATTTAACCGCAACAGCAAAAAACCACATATCATAACTGTATTCATTAATTGGCGGAATTAAGTATACACGCAATCAAAAAAAAAATTCCATTGTATAAAATTAACAGGCGTGGCTTTACAAGCTCCGCTAATTGCAAATCCCTTGGGGATTTTTTATTTTATCGGTCCTTTTAGCGGTTTTATAACGAAATGTAAAAATCGTTTTTGTGATAATTAACTGCAATCGCGGCATTTATTTATCAGTAATAACACATGCGTAAAAATAAAAAGTAAGGTTATGTATTTTGAGATTTACCTCCAGCCACGTAGGAGGCTTCAAGTACGAAATAACTTAATAAGGAAAGTGACAGGAAAGCAATGAGGATGTTCACGTAGCTGGAAAATAATTCAATTTTCCCCCACATTCTTATATACGATATAGAAATTTACGCAGAGGATTTAAAGGATCAACGCCCTTTGATAAACAGACTCAGATAAAGTCGACTGGTTGGGTTCGCAGCTGTAGTGGTAAATACGTCGCCCGGATTTAACTCAAAAGGAATGCAAAAGGAAACGGTTTCCATGTATTTTCCACACGCCCTCCTTCTTTATTCCAGCAACTATATATATATATGACTGGGCTTAGAGTGGTGGGAGGCGTAAGGTGTACATACCTTGGCTAGCCACAAGTGATGACGGTATTTGGGGCTTCTTTGAGATAACGTTTCTGAACGTTCAAAGGATGGATAATACTTTCGCGAAGAGGAGAAAGAAGTACCGCAACCGGATTTTGTATGATGTTCTAAGATAGTGGATTTACATATTTCTTTTTGCGCAAAGAGATATATGGGTGCTCGACAAAACGTTTTATCACCTCATTTCTTTCTATTTATTTTATTATTTATATCATCCTTCAGGAATGCAAGTCATGTATATCTGGAGTCTTTAAAACGTTGCCTCACGTTCTCCAAACACTCCAAGTCTCTGAAATCCTTTCAAACTATTCAAACGTTCAGATTATCTAAGAAGTGGTTTAAACGGAACCACTCCATTCACCTCTATTGTTCCCAAAAAGCTGCAAAACAGTTTGATGAAGATTACACATCTAAAGCCCACTATATAAAGGCAAAACATAAAAAAATACATCCTAACTCGTAGTCTACACACGTAGATATAACGTGAACTACTTTAAACATTTCCTCAAGACAACTTGAGCACTCCCTAGCAGACCTGAAAACTTGCATCCGAGCGAATACCATCAAATTTAAATTTTCTGCATAGTCGTGCAACACGTGACATCATGCCCGTAGGTACTAGACATGGATATAGAGATACCTACCCGGAAAACTTTTAAAATTCATTCGTCTTTGCGAAAGAACACAAAAACTTCTCTCATCTTCATCTTTCCACTTTATGCTGCAGATGCTGTGGTATGTGTAAGCGCCGTGATTGTCCTCCGTACCTTTTAGCCCCCGGGTACAGCCCCCCGGGCCTTAGATTAAACGGCGAAAACGTTTCGCGGACTACTTCCGCTTTCGCCTCATACCTAGCTTCCGCACAAATGGAATTATTACACAAGACATGCAGTGACAAAACGAGAAAATTTAATTAAAAAGATTTCCGAGAGATGTCTTTGTCTGGCGCGCCGAGACCGGTTCCGTTAGAAAGCCAGGCAACGTGGAAAAGATGAGATCGGGGAATGCCCGGATTTCATTGCTCCTTTGAACTGTATGTAAATAAATCTAGAGGAGCAAGTAATTGTTTGGAAAGGAAATGTGGTAATACCTTTAATGTCTAACCTTATTCCTTGATTACGTTACAAATATTTATTGTTGGAGCGAAAAAAGCAATTTTGCGAAGTTGTTTGCCATCTGTTCCTTAAAGCTGACGCTTTATAGAAATTCCTATTGTCAGCTTAATCAAATATGTTGCGCTTTTCTGTTTGTGGTTGGGAAAGCGAAGAATGTGAATGGGTGGAATGGAGTGCGATAACTCTTCTTCAATTCCAGCTTCAAATTCTTATTTTTCCTTCCTGGTGGAAAGGAAACCAGGTGCGACCGCTCGGCCAGAAAACCTATTGTGCCCCTATGTCGTTTAGGTTTTCCAACTCGGTTGCACTTATAGGAAAAGGTGTGTGAGTTTGCCAAGAGCTGATTTCTCTACTCTGGCTTCATCTAATCTGACAACCCCAAAGTAGCTCTTCGCGTCCTATGCTGGGCAGTCTGCAAGGCAGGATGCACGAGAGCTTCCTCTGCGTCTCCGCACCTTCTACACTGGGAATGGTTTGCTAAGCCCATGCAGTGCAAGTGTTTGTTCAGTATGCAGTGACCAGTATGGTCTGAACGAAGTCTGTTCTATCACGGATGAATTCCAAGGATTGTCTTTAAGGTGTTTCATGCCAAGACACTTCCAATAGGAGTGGTGCCTGGCAGTGCGCTTAGTTTTGACAAAAGCAATGATGCAACCCTAGGAACCCTCACAGCTCGGTTCTGGTCTTGTAAATCCTGTCGTTGACTGGCTGCTCTAGCTAACACGCCAGCAAAGTCGTTATCACTACTCTCAGAGTGGCTCAACACCCATCCACGTTATGTTTGGCCAGTTGCTTCAGCTTGCAGCCGATCCATTGTCAGGAGGGAGCTGAAATGCCTTCTTCTCAGGTCTGGATGGCTATAATTTTGCCCTGAAACACGGAAAGAGCGCTTCCTAGGATAGTCGATGTATCGGCGGATTTCCTGTCTTTCCAAATTCCAATATCTGTGCCATATGGCATCTTGCAGACATCTACAAACCAATGACAAAGCTAGGTAGGTTATAGCAGTCTACCTGGTGAGAATTTCTACTTTGTAGTTTCCAGTGAAGCTGAAAACGAGTTGACTATCAATGGTGCCAGTGTTTTTGATGTATGTAGGTGAAACCGGTGTGGTCACCATTTCTACCGGTGCAACCTTTGCATCCATTATATAGGCCCGCAAGGTAGCTACTGACTACAGCACCAGATGCAGAAAAGCAAGGCCAAATATGGACTCTATTCTCGCAGTGGACGTCGAGGACATGGCTTCCGTGATGTCTAGGCAGGCAATCCTCTGAGCCTTGCTCAGGGTACCTGCTGCATATCTTAGATTAGCTTTGTACTACTAGACTAGGTGAAGTGGTAGGATATAGAGGATGCTCACCTTCGTGTGCAGCCAATGCACCATTTCAGGTTTCAGCCACCACGGTTTACCGAACATTCTTCTAGAGAGCCAGAAAGATATTTTGACTGGTCGGGCACCAGAGTTTGAACAGTTTCCTTCTCCAGGTGAACGGGGCCATTGTCATTTTCTTAGAGTTGACAGTTAACCCTTCCTTCGAGTTTAAGGGCGACCTGCATGCTTTTGGATACCACGCCCGTAGACTATGATGGTGACCGGCGTACCCCAGTGCGTGAAAGCCTAGAAAGACCTCGTAACTTTAGTTGGCACTTGTTTAAGGTGTGACTTGTACGTCAAGGATACACCTAAATATTTAGTCTCGGCAGATATTAGTATGCTGGAACCAAAAATGGTCGGACACGGGAGTTTGGACAGTGACCTTCTCCAGCTGAACGGGGCCATTGTCATTTTCTTGGAGTTAACCTTTCTCTTTGATACCACCTTTCTACGAGTTTGAGCATGACTTGTATACCACTTGGATACCACGTCTTCGAACTTACGCAGACCATGCTGGTAATATTGTCGGCGTAGCCCTATGCGCCGCCCGAAGGCCGTGCAGTAGGTCATCTACCACTAGGCACCATAACAAAGGCGCTGTTTGGGGAGCCGGCTACCACGGATGCCTTTACGGTGTGCAGAGGTTCCATAATCTATGATCGGTAAAAATCTTCTTAACGAAGTGTTTGATCTTTTTCGTTCCAATTCATCTCCATCGTTTGGGAGCTGACACCATACTACATCCCTCCACTTTTCAATGAAAATCATAGATCGGACCAGGCACTATTACGTTACTTAATTCTTTTTCGTCGCCTTTTTATTCTGTATTTCACTATTAAATAACACACATCTAGAAGTACCTCAACACTACAAGTGTTGAGGGGGTTGCAGATCTTAACAAGCGCTCTCACTAATTAAAAACTCAAACTTGACATAGCAACAAACAATTCGTTTTTCAACGTATTTTAATAATTGTGAGTAACTCAATTTGAAGTTTTGAAATGTGGCAACAAGCTAATTTTATGGTTGACTGACCTGAATTTTTATTCAATTTTGCCGGTGGAATACTTTAATAACAATGGCGAGGAATTGCATTACACGGTCGGCAAGTTACAGTATATTTTACGGAAATTAACAGGTAAATTAATTAAAGAGAAAAGAATACTTGAAACAAGTCATTCCTGATTTAATTATGCTGTAATACAATTAAGCTCGTGGAAATTCTGAACGCAATCATCAAGGTATTTAATTAAATTGTTAGTAGTGTTATTGTTGTTGGGATGCTTTATGCAGTCCTTTTACAAACATAGTACTAATATAAATAATAAGGCAAATTACTGCAATACTGTATACATTCATATATACTCAGCGACATTAGTAGCTGAGTACACTCCTGCACACGTCTAGGCATCGATAAAATAAGATGCTCAATATCTCCTTGTAGCACCTCGTTCCAAGCAACTTGAACTTTGTTGATTAACTGCGTCAAAATTTGTGGACTTAAATCTGAGAGACGGGTTAGCCAAGGCAAATCATTAACGCCTGCTTCTTGGAGAAAGTCTATAGTTCGACGAACAATATGGGGACGTGCATTGTCTTGCTGAAAACGGACATGTGGACGTACTGCCTCGAATAAACAGAAGTGGTGATCGGCTACCATAAGCAATAGTCCCCCAAACCATTACCCCAACAGTTCTGTACATGCCTCTTAACAGCAAGCCCAATACCCTATAGTAGAATCGCCATTTATCGCTGAAGAGGCCATGAAGACATTCTGCTTCAGAATGCTGCCGTCTTCTGCACCAGTTCAGGCGTTGACGACAGTGGTCCGCAGTCAAAGGAGACACTAATCCTGGATTGTATGAAAAGAGTTCAAAAGCTTCTGGATATTGTTCCAAATTTTTAGCCTCCTGTCAGCTGCTTCTGTCAAAAAATTTCCCTATCCTTTTTTGCAAATCATAATCTTAATTATTTCGTTGCTTTCCACAACAAGTTGGTGCTAAACTTGTAGCAACTGATCATATATACTTTATAAAATAATTGAAAACAAAATTTAGCTCACCGCCCTCTGTCTCTGTTTCAAAATTTGAAATTCTGAAAGTTTTTCGAGGATGTTTGCCGCGTTTGTTGTATATTTTACAAAAGTTACGACATCCTATCATGTGGGGTTTGTGAAAAAAATTGGAGAAAACAATTTCGAAAATTGCAATTTTCAAGGTTTTTCCATGTAGCTTTCCTTTTCATTCTATCATATTTCAGAATTCCGCAAAATTATATTAAAAAAAAAAGAAAAATCCCCTTTGCTTTGTGAGCTCGCCCCCCCCCCCTCCCCTCCCACCATTTAAATTATATTTTCCACAGTTTTAAGCATTGTTCCAAATCTTTACTCCTTTATAAACCTTATTTTATGAGAAAATTGAGAAAATTTTTGCTAGAAACTCCCAACTTACAATTTTGAAGACCACTCTACGTTGATTTTACATAGTGGTTCCCAACATTCTTCCGAGGTTTTGGCAATCTATCACATGTGCTTCATTAAATAAATAAGAAAGACTAAATTTTGCTCTCCCTCCCTCCTATCGAAATTAAAATTTTGAAATTTTTTTTCAGGTTGTTTTGCATTCTTTCTCTGCTATTCCAGAGTATTTCCAAGTATTTTTTTTTCAAATTTATTTTTTTTAATTTGTTGCAGGACGTTCTCATTGTTCTAAACGTTGTTCTTTAGCCCTCTATAAGCTTTAACTCATGCTAAAATTACGGAAATTGTTGTTAGTGCCCCTCATCGCAGTGTTGCAAACTGTTTTACGTTGATTTAATTGTTCCCAATATTACCTCCCAGTGTTACCCATGTATCGTATGGGCTTCATGAAATAATTGGAACAGACGAAATTTTCTTCAGCTTTCCGTCACTCTTTTCGATGTTTAAAATTTTTAAAGTTTTTCCAGGTTATTTGGCGTTATTCTCTATACTGTTCCAAAGTTTCGCCAAATAATATTAAAAAAAATACAAAAAAAAAAACAGAAAACTCCTTTTCCTCTGAAATTTGATTTTTTGAAGTAGTCTCAGGTTGCTTTCATTGTTATCAACATGATCACAAATCTTTAGCATACGAAAACTTTTGCTAGAACCCCACTAGATTGCAATTTTGAAAACTACTCGCAGGTTGATTCAGTTGTTCCCAAAATTGTTCCAAATTTTTAGGAATCTCTCATTATGTATTTCATGAAATGATTGAGAATGAGGAAGCACAATATTGCCCAATCATCTCCCTCTCTTTTCCATTTTTTTTATTTTATATTGTCCCAAAGTTTTACCTTTCTATCGAGAATACTTTTTAAAAGAAATTGGAAAGAAAATCAAGGTATGACACTTGTGAAGCTATTCTGCATTATTCCAAAATTTTCCTCTTCGTTCATGTATACTTCGTAAAAAAATCGAGAAAAACACATTATGACGTGTGCAATGTTAGCTTCCATTTTTCAGTCTCTTTTAAGTTATCCTAAGTTGTTTCAGTCGTTGGGCTATAACTTTTTATCACGTTTAGTTCATGAACAGATTGCGAATGCATGCGCTTTGAAGATTACAATTTTGAAAGGTACTCTAGGTTGATTTAGTTGTACCCAACATTGTTCCAAGCTCATCTGCCAAATTTGGCCAAATTTTAATCAAATTTTAAATGTTTCTCTAAGTTTGTCTGCATTGTCTAGCCATCCACCATATGTTGTTCATAAAATACTTAAGGAAAATAAACCTACTAATCCCCACCTCTCTTCTTCAAAATTTTAAAGTCGCAAGCAAGCAATTCCCCATACAACCTTAGCTTCTCTCAATGTTGGAGGGCAGAATCTTTCGAATAATATAAAAAATTCCTGGAACAATCTGGAAGAACCTCGAAATTTTCTAAAACGGGCCCAGCGAAATTTGGTATTTTTATGAAAGGTAAAATGGTAAGAAGCTAAAAGGTTGGAACAATGTTGGAAACAACTAAAACAACTTTTTTTTAAATTATAATTTAAAAAAATGAAGGCTTATCAAAATTCAATTGTTTTTCCTCAATTTTTCATGAACTAAAGATGTACAAATTACCTGAAGCAGCAACAAAAATTCGAATTTCAAAGAGGCGGACGGCATTCCATACGAGCGTAAGGTTACCAACGCATTCCTGTCTCATTACGGAAAGTAGAAGATAATTACATTACTAAATATGCCTAGAATTTATTCTAGTAACGATTCTGTCATTAGTTGCAAACAGCTTAAACGGAAAGATACAAACAACCCAAACCTTGCTTGCCTTTCTGTAATTAAACGTTTAAAATAATTTAACATTGTGTACAGTACGCAGCGATGGTGTATGGTATCCAATACGTTTCCACGACCATAAAGCGGTCATGATTAATTATCAAGTAATTGTTTCAAGGAGAACATCTGGCTTCCACGAAGGTTAGCGACCTGTGTGCATACAAGGGTGTGTTATTAATTTTGAAATTAAATCGTATCTCCTCTCAGTGTTTTAGAATATTACAATTCCGCCTAAAAATATAATTTGAGCTAATGTCACTGAGTATACACATATCTCGAGAATATGAAAGCTTTAAAACTTATTTGCTGAAGTAGCAGATATCATTTTATTTAGACTGTTGCATTAACAAATCTGCCGGATTCTGACTGATACAAAGCTGAAACAATTCCTCTACTTTGACCGCTGTTGGCAGGCGACCCTTCGAAGTTTAGTTCCAGGGTAATCTTCCAGAAAACTTTGGAGATTTTAACCCCGTCTACGAATTTTGCTTCCGTCCCATTGTTAGTCCCAAACTATGAGTGAGTTTGAACGTACGCGTTAAGCAAATACTAAAACTTCAGATATTATAAGTTATGCTGCGTCTAAGCATCCTCAATTAATTATTACGGCACAAACAAGTTGGGGAAAAAACTTACATACGTGTACGTAACGCCATCTATTGTTGAGATTAAATAAAATCATTAAGAGATGGTGATGGGATCTACAAAGATTAGTATCAGTATCAAAGCACTATTTTATATTGCTTTTCTTCACTCGAAAGAGGACCAAGTTCGCTGGTTATTTGAACGACATTGTGTCAAGTAAGTGCCGATATCGACCGCTACTTCTCCGGGACAAGATAACGCCCTTTGTGAGGTTGACCGATACGTCGCTTCCATCTGTCGCGTACACACACTTTAGATTAAGAGACTTTATGTCAGTTTTATGACTTCGGTTGGTGGAACGGAGATGCATATCGTCCCTAAAATTTAGAGTTTCCGTTAGGATTTTATAGCGATAGGTTTCCTGTTTGATTTCTGAAATCCCAAGATCCCTAATGTATACTTTTGTATCTGTATACTGGAATTACTAAAAATATTTCAGCCTGTAGTAAACTCTAACCGGAATCTAAGGAGTAGTTCCTTAGTTTGCTGATTATTGTTGGTACAACATGAGTACAACCAAAAAGGGGTTGGTTAGTGCTATAGAAAGGACGATTTCCAGAGCATGGTATCTTATGCCTAAATCCACATTAGGACATTCCTTGATAGAGATGCCAAAGCAGCAGATTAAAGAATGGGAGTGGATTAGTTTACTAGCCACTAGCATTTGACCAATAGCATCAATTCTAAGACAGCAAGTAAAACATTGCCATTGACTATCAGCCTGTTAAGATGGCACCTTGAAGAAGAATGGGCAATTTGAAGGAAGTTCTGCTGATGAAAGCTTTGTTCTTTGAATCGTGTTGAACTTATTTGATAAGGTTTTGGAACTTCAAAGTAAAGCTCCCCTCCAAAAAAATCCATAGTAGCTACCTGTTTTGAAAATTTAAGTCCATCAAGTCAGTGAAACTCTCTCATCTATGCTGAATGGTTCTGTACTAAACAAGGGATTTAGTTCATAATTTTGCTTTTTACTTCTATCTTCTTGAAAGTTATCGATTTTATCGATCGTAAATTCGATCAGATCAGCTGCGTCTTATAGATTGAGGCTGCTTATCGTTCATTTAGTTAGTCTATTATGAATTTGTTAGCGCAGCTAATCCAAGTCCAATAACTTTGGTGTGGTTCTTCTTTCTTCTACCTTGTACATCAGTTCCAAAACCTTCAATCAAACTCTCAGGAAATAGAAAAGGTGTCCAAATTTGAAACTTCTATTCCCTATTCTTTCCCGTCTCTTCGTATGTCTTTGCCGTCGTTCCTAAGAGAGGGTTAATCAATGCTTTGGTCTGCCAGATTAGGGACTTCTTTCGAGGAATAATATTTTCCTATCAATTTTTCCCACTGTGGCATGTTTTTTTGTTCCTTGCAATTGCAATATCGAGAAACTGCTTCCCTTTTCGAGTCCAGCTCCTTCTATGTTGAAGAAAAAAGTTTCAGCTGTGGAGTAATTCGTGGAACCAAAAAATATCTTTGTTGCGGCCCGCTTCCTCATCATGCTGGCAACAGTGATGGATTTCACGGATGACATTTTTGTGGTGGCATGGGTTGTATCATGGTTTAAAGCAATTACTGCTTCATAAATTGGTTACGTCTTCAATCTTTCCAGCATTCTAGAGTAGAATGATACCTCATAAAAAGAATTTAAGTGCGGATTGCGTAGAGGCTACGCCCTAAAGTCCTTACGTCCAATCGATTTACAGTATGTGATATTTAAAAACTGGAACAAACGGAGCTGCGCCGTTGTGCATACAGCGCATTTGTCTTCATATCTTAAGCGATACTTCCTTTAGATAGTCCAGTAAAATGTTTTGGAAGTACATTCATATGGACCGAAAGTATTTCCTTAAACACTTGCTGATGTTCACCGCAATTTAGCTACAATCTACGTATTTGTGTCAATCTGAAAATGACATTCCACTTGTCGCAAGGGACCGAATGATTTGAAAAACTCTCTATATTGTATGTATGTATGTGTGGCAAGTTCCACGAACATTTCCACCAGTGTCGCCATAAATGTATATCTGTAAACAGATAGTTCCTAAGTTGTACCAGCTTTATGCTAGAAACATCACATGCTTCAGATGATCGAATTTGCAAGGAAGTTTGTCCGCAACATTTTGGATTTAAGTCAAATAAAATTATTTTCGAAACGTCCTGTATATATAATAGATATCTCTTCCGGGTGTTGTCGGGTAATCGCTTTCAGGCTTGACGTTTCGCTGATAAGGCTATCAGCTTCTTCAGAAGTTTTCTAAAGGCTGTCTTGAGAAAACTTCTGATGAAGCTGACAACATGTTCAGCGAAACGTCAAGCCAAAAAGCAGTTACACGACAACACCCGCAAGACATATCTACTATGGATTACGGTCGTTCCTACACTCAACTACCCTGTATATGTATATGTGTTGCAGCTAACATAGAGCTCGTCTCAATACATACGAAGATCTGATTTAATAATGCATATTATAGGACGTTGTCTTACCCAGAAAATATGTATACATACGATACAGGATGGTTCACTGGAAATTGAATCGATATTTAAAATGTTGCATACAATCCCTGTATATACCATATAGATAAGTATATGTATACAGGGTTTTCCACGGTAGCCGTTCCTTAGAAGTTTCCGGGGTTAGAAAAAACCTAGAAGTCTGAATTTTTGGAATCCGAGGCTATTCAAGATTCTCTTTCATTCTAAAATATTTTCAGGGTCTTGCCACTTCCGGTAATACCGGAAGTCTCCATAAACTTCCTTATTTTAAATCGAACAGCCTGTATATTGTTTCATTTTTAAATTCCTGACAAATTTTATGATGAGTTTTATCAGGTTTTCCTTTATCTATTTTCAACTGCTACTTAGATATCTCGATTTTTTTGAAAATCTTTAAAGATGTAGCGTTGTTTGCAACACAGTATCTTTTGCCCATTTTCGACTGGTAATAAACACTTCTAGGGTGGATAGAAGCACAAGAATGACACTTTACGTATAGAGAAATTAACATTATTATTATTATCCAATACAGGGTGATCCATTTGAAGAAAAGAACTTTTCAGTTTTGAAAATTTTGTAATTGGTCATGCAGTTTTGGACACCCTGTATGCGACAAATCAATTGTCAATGTGGATTTCGAAAGTCATTGTGCTTCCATGTACCCTAGAAGTGTTTATTACCAGTCGAAAATGGGCAAAAGATACTGTGTTGCAAATAACGCTACATCTTTCAAAAATTTCCAAAATATCAAGTACTATCTAAGTAGCAGTTGAAAATAAGTATAGACAAACCTGATAGAACTCATCATATAATTTTCTCAGGAATTTAAAAATGAAATAATATACAGGCTGTTCCATTTAAAATAAGAAAGTTTATAGCAACTTCCGGTATAACCGGAAGTGGCAAGACCCTGAAAATATTTTAAAATGAAAGAGAATCTTCAATAGCCCCGGATTCCAAAAACTCAGAGTTCTAGTTTTTTTCTAGCGTCGGAAACTTCTAACGAACGGCTACCGTACCTAGAAAACCCTATATAGCCCATGTTTTAATTGGTTACATTGATCCAAGATTTTGCAATCCCGGCCCGCCTTCCCTTCTTCTCCTGTTGTTAAAAAACTTGAATTTTCTGAAAATATCAAGGTGATGGTGAGGTATCTTCAGATTCCAATACCAGTGTCATTAGGCGTTGTGGAGACATCTACGAAGCAATGATAAAGATCTTGTTTAGGTTTGCTCATGAAGGTTATTGCAGTCTTGCAGGTGGGAATATCTACTTTGTAACTCTCAGAGAACCTGAAGATGCAGTTCAAGATGCTAGTCTCCATCTACTGCGCCTTACCTAGTAGGCTTCTAGCATAGTTTCTGACCACCAGACGAGGTGTAATGGAGAGAGCTCATAGATGGTCTCCATGGTCGCCCTCTTAGTTGTAAACGTGGCTTCTTTGATGCCTAGAACAGTGATTCTTTGGACCTCGCTCCTCAAGTAGTTCATTAGCTTGTATTTTATTCTCAATTTGCAGCATTGCTGCGCCGTCTACTGCTAGCCATAGCCATATAGCACATGAAGCAGAGTTTGCCTACTGAGCTTTACAGAAATCTGATTAGTATGAAAAAAAAAGATAACCTAGGCCTACTATTGGATGGATTCCATATTCAACAGGAACGCTAATAGATAAATATTCTTTCAAATTCATCTGAAACAAATGTCGTCTCACGGAACAGTCTCATACAAGCAACAGCTGAACTACGATAATCGAGGGAACGCCCTTGTAGGAATTACATTTCTTTTGTTCATCCGATCCATAACGCTCCACACACACTCGCAGAATTTAATGAAAAGAATACCAGAAATTTTCGCGCGTAACACACGGTAGAGCGAATCCATTCATCCCGTTGATTTACATTTCTTATCGGCGCCGCCACCAAAGTCGCTTCTACTGTTATTATCACACCTACGCACACGTAGCCCAAACGCTTTTACCCTCGTGTGCTGTTGTCGCTTTGTTAATTTTATAGCCCCGGCTAAATTGAAATTAAAGGTAATTATATTCTCTATTAAAATCCATTTAGCTTCCGTTCCATACCCGAATACCGTCAGAGTCATGTGATCGGTACTGTGTGTGTGGTACCAGCAGCAGCGCAATAGCGTCGCATAAATCAGGGAGTATAAACAAGATGGCGAACAATAATGGGGGAAGGAAACAACGCAGGGGTCCCTGCCTAACTTCTGATTTAAGATTTGAACGGATAGGATTAGTATAAGCTGCATTCACACAAAGCCTACGTTGTAAGATATCCTTTTCTTTCCGTGCGGGTTTAGTTCGGGCTTAGGGTTGGATTAAAATATATTCCTCCTATTTTGTGCGTAATAGTGGTGCTGCTTGACAAGGAAATTCTTTAGTAGTTTGTATTTAACATCAAATATTGTATCTGTACAGAAATTGTCAGAACCCACTCAAATTAGGTTGTTCCACAAACATCTTCGTCCATAGCATGATACTAAACTAAATAAACGTTATCGACCCACTCGACATCTTCCAGGGCAGCCTAAATGGCTTAGTCTTCAAGTATCAAGTATCTTCATACACATCTGAATGGGAATCGGGAAGTTCAGATAGTACATCCGCTTGATTTCGCAGCAAAAACATCGCAATTTAGCTCTAACCCTGTTAAAGTAAAGTACGTACATCACTGGCGTATCGTGAAACCGGATTTTCAATACCGGACTCTTCCGGTATTCAGCGTGTATAGAATAAACACTCGTTCCCAGACATCGGGTGTAGCTGATTCGGTGATTTTCCAACACCGTACGGTGAAATGGTCCGCTACAATCTTATACTTATCTTAAATTGGCACTCCCCCGCTCACCGGTGTCGCTTCGATGGTCCCATTTTAACCGTGTATTGCTTCAATTCTACAGATTTCTTGTCTGTGATTGGGTTTCCGGAGATCCGTCGAATGGCGCATGTGTGTTCTTTTTATTTTTGGAACGTACGGAATGGTGACATTTTATTCGGAGAACGGGAAGTACCTTTTGTTCTTTAGGTATATCTCCTCGAGAATGATTTCTCATTTAACTTCTCGTAACACATTTAGATTTATGACTCACGTACGTGGGGATGATACGTGTGGAAATACTGTTGCGATTTATAGTGAATATAAAGCAAACGTTTCGTCATATCTCCAAACCCCTCCGCAAGAATAAACGATTCTTAAACTTAAGTTGTGATCAATGCTGCGGAAGTAAAGGAGTCTTCTTGTATAATCTGTTAAAATTCTTCTTAATGATCCGGCAGAAATACATACATACAAGCAACCATCTTTAAAATATCAAACAATCTACTAAATTGAAACGTATACAGGCTGACATACATACAATCTAGATATCTATTTTTCTTTTGTTATCGCAAACTTGACTTCCGCAAATAGATAATGTCAAATGCAACGCTGAGGCAAATATATCAAGCTCAACTCGACGAGTAATCGCTCTATCTGTAGTAGTACACAGTCGAGAAATGTGCACGTCTACATAGAGTTCAACTTCTGTAACTGATACTATCTCATATTTGCCTGTCTTTTACGTTGTCTGAACCGAAATCGATGCTTTTCCGCTGTAATAGACGGCGAATGAGTTTGCCGTGTAAGGACACATGCACATAAGCTCAGACATGTAATTGAAGATGTACTTGAGACTGTTGCTCATTTCTGTATGCCAACAATAAGCTATTGCTATTTTGATAGTTTTGAACATGCCAATATTGTTGCCAATAACGACGGAATTAGAATTATTTTGACGTTTGCAGCTGTCAAAATTAAATTTTCTGAAACATAATGTTAAAATCAGTGCAACCAACGTCAAAACGATGACATTTCTAAAGTCTCAAATCAAACCTGTCAATTTTCTTAGAGCTTTGAGAACATTCAAGCGGAAAAAACGATAATATAAAAGACATGTATCATAGGACTTCTTCCTCTTCTAAACTCTCTAAAGTTGATGCTGATGATGAAGTTTATGTGCAAAATATTGTTTATTATTCACGAAAGACTAGATAGGCAGCTTTTGGCGAAGGTCTCGACATTGCCACACCCAACCTGAAACCAAGTCCTGAGAACTATCAGACGTTCATAAATGTACTACAAAAAATCTCCAAACAACACACAATACGAGGCTGCAGGCACCTATTCATCCCAGTGCTCTTGCAGGAGTCAAAGAAGTTCTTGGCCAGATACGAGGAACGGTAGAAAGTAGAAGCTGAACACCTTTTCGGTGAAGAAACAGCAGCTATGGAAATACTGAGTGAGCTAGACCAAAAAAGTGAATTGAAGCATTAGGCACCAGGCACCCACATTTAGAGGTAAAAACAGATTGATGTTATAGCACCATTCGCTCTAAAAGAACTTAGTCTGGGACTGAATACTATGACGAATGGCAAGGCTTAATTCATGGCACCCAAAACCGTGGAGAAAGACAAAGATTGTGGCACTACTATTTCCTGGGAATAAGCCAGACTCTCCAAGGAATTACCACTCCATAACTATCCACTTCCACCTCTATCTCTTTTTTCAAATTGTATCAGAGGCTA
Organism: Popillia japonica; assembly: GCA_004785975.1. Taxonomy (NCBI): domain Eukaryota; kingdom Metazoa; phylum Arthropoda; class Insecta; order Coleoptera; family Scarabaeidae; genus Popillia; species Popillia japonica. The sequence goes on along the minus strand of SMLS01075046.1, from coordinate 24,363 downwards.
ATTCTACACAGCATATCAAATGTTTTCGACCTAAGGCTTATTGCACAATAAGCTGGCACCAGTCAAATTCTACATCAAACATAACACATCGATGACGCAGTCAGCCATAGGATGATTAAGTACGGTTAAAGACCACGATCAAGTGGCCCACCATTGGCAAGTCGAGTACAGAAGACAAAAAAGCGAAAATCATCAGACATCCCTACTCAGAGGTAATAAACTTGACAACATCGTTCACCCTAAGAGAACTTAATCTGGGACTGAATACCGTAAGGAATGGGAACGCCACGGGCATCGATGACATGTGTAGAACAAATCAAAAATTTTGGAATCACGGCCAAAGACTGGATCCTGCAGCTTTTTAATCCGTGCCGTAAAACATCCAAAAACCCTGGAGGAAGGTAAAGATTGTTGCACTATCAATTTCAGGGAAGAAGCCAGACTCTCCAAAGAATTACCACCCAATATCTCTCCTCTGCTACCCGGATCTCTTTTTTCAAATTGTATGAGAAGCTCATTCTACACCGCCTATCAAATGTTGTCGACCAGAGGCTTATTCCACAATAAGATGGCTTCAGATCTAGGAAATCATGCACCATTCAAATGCTACATCAGACAGAATACATCGAAGAAGAATACGAAAATAAAGAAATAACAGGACTGGTTCTGATCGGCCTTAGCTCGGCATATGACGCTGTCAATCACAAGATGGTTAAGCACCGTTAAAGACCATGAACTTGTTAAAATCATACAGACAATGATGCATAATAGGCAGTTCTACATCACCCTTGCTGACAAAAAGAACAAAAGGAAAAAACAGAGAAACGGCCTAGTCCAGGGATATACAAACGATTTTTATATGCTGATGATAGAGCTATCACAGTCCAAGGAAGCACTTTAGAGGAAGTGGAACGAAAGCTGTTGGTTTATTACCAGAAAAATTTCCTTAAGCACAACTCTGAAAGACCCACGTTAGTGCTTTTCATCTCCATCACATCTCCAAGCCAACTTATCTAGGTGTGGTATTAGATGGAACCCTGACGTACAGATACCAGTGTGAAAAACTGGTCAGAAACAAAATTGATGCATCTCATGATTTGTCCCAATTGTCGCAGCAAGTGTTCCCATGACTGCATAGGCTTAACGAGAAAGAAGCACTGGACACAAAAGGTAAACGTCGTCCCTTGAATGGTCATCTAGTTTTAAGCTTCTAAGAATACTATGGCTTAATCTTGATCTGTCACTAAAATGAACATCAAGTAGGTAGTGCCATCTTTTAGTGAACTAAAACCGAAAAGTAAATCTAGAACACCTGTTTATTTGTGTGTAAAATGTCAACCTTCAAACGTGCACATTATGATGGAAATGCATATTTATTTACCGGCAATGGTGTAGTCCTGTAGGTGTATGCCAACTTTGGTCAAAATGAGGCAAGAAATTCTTGCAGTCTCCGAAATAGCCCCAAATGCAGGAAATAGACTGAAAAATGGCGCTCTTGCTGGAGTAACTTCCACGAAAAATTGGGGATAAACTTATCTCAATATCGTACTTTTTTAAACCTAAATTCTTCTTTGGATGACAGGTTGTATTATATTTGACACAGACGAATTATCATTCCCATCAGCTTCAATTGATCGTTCGAGGTCACCGTATTCTGCAAAAATTTTATGGGGTTGTGTATGGCTTGATATGCAAAACGATTAAAAGTGCAAAAGCCAAAATAAATTACAATGATTGCAATGATGGAAGTTTACGTGCTTTCATTCTAATTGCCAACATAACCTAACATTTTGGCAGAGGAGTTTAGTAATGGATGCTCATGGTTGTAAGAATTCGGTCAACAGTTTTTGTTATCTTTATAAAGAACTAGATATTGGTTAGAAAACATTACAAAAGAAAGCAAAATATGGACGTGAAAAGTTAGAAAGTATAAATCGTCTTAGAAAATTAATTGAAAATACAATAGTGTGGAGATTCCTTTGAAGAAACCTATTAGATGATTGTTACCTCTGTAGGGTTGATTCTGCTGATAATTCAATTCCCTAAGTTACCATCTCCAATTGGTTAATACAATACATGTCGACTTCCTATGAATTATGATCTGACCAAGTACCTTACCCTGCTTTGTGTTGAAGGATTGTTCTGGCGTTCTTGTGAAGCTTTTACTGGCTATCTTGAATTTGATTTTAAGTACTGAGACCTTTCTACAGTCTTGGAAGCTTACAAGAGTGGTGACAAATTAGATGTGTCAAATTACCGACCCATCTCGATACTATCAAATGTAGCTAAACTTTTCGAATCTGTGCTCTATATACGATTGTATCCACAGATAGGTGGTTTTCTTGTGTCGGAGCAGGATGGTTTTGGTGAATAAACAATCAACTGCAACAAATTTGTGTTCCTTTGTTGAGTATGTGACCAAAACGTTGGATGCTCATGGTCAGATTGATACCATTTACACCGAACTCTCCATGCGATCGTCAATTCTTTGCTTATTACAACGGATTCTCCTCAATTATTTGTAGGGTGACCTCCGGTGTGCCTCAAGGGTCTCATTTGGGGCCACTATTACTATTGATATGTATTTATAAATGATTTAGTGGAGTATGGTTTATAACGCTTTAATGTTGGTCGATGACGTTAAGCTCTTTACCTCTATTAATTCGCCTGAGGATAGCATCAAACTGCAGACTCAATGGTGCTTACGGAATAAATTTGATTAATGTTTCAAAGTGTAAAGTTCTCTCTTTTACCAGGAAGAAGTCTTCGAGGCAAATAAAATGCTAGGTGTTACCTTACGAAATTTAAATTTCTTCCAAAACTTAGCTACTGACCAAAATGAGAAGAGCTCTGTTTGAGGAATTGGACAGGAAAGATATAATAAATTATGGTTGTTCAGCCCATATATTGCACTTACTTGCCCATGATATAAAAGTGCCACAATAAAGAGTAATATCAAAAAAAATGTAAATATTTCAGAAACGTACATTTTCCTAAAGCAAAATTCTGAGAAGCTGGTGTTGTTGTTCTTGTATTGCCTTAGGATGTTCGTTGGAATAATTTATCGAACTGCTTGGAAAGTTACTTGAAAAACTGGTCAATATTATTCGACGTTTGTTCAAACAACAGAATAAGTATTGATAAAGATATAATAAAGCTTGTCAACGACACCAATTTAAAGACAAATGCCCAAGACTATTTAAAGAAATTAAAGTATACCGCAGTTGCTTTAGACAAAGTCCAAAAAAACATTTGCACTATAGGAGAGGCTACAGAGATTTGACTAGAACTTTTGGAAGCATTCGAGGTTGAACAAGCAAATGAAGAATTTTCGGTAAGTGATACGAATAAAGTCAAGGAGCGTATGGAAATGGCTTTGACCCCAGCACATTTTTTGGCAAATTCGCTTGATCATCGCTTTAGAGGAAATAAATTTAGTCAAGAGCAAATTGAAAATGGCAAGGAATATGCAGAAACCTATCGTATAGAAGCTTGCCAATTGTTTTAAATTACCAGGCAAAATGTGCACCCTTTAAACCATATGTTTTCTAAACATCTAATTGAGAATGTAAAATCATTGGCATGGTGGCTTTCTATGAAAAATATAAATACGACAGCATTGGAATTTGCTCTACAGATTCATACAGCTATTGCATCGTCAGCCAACATAGAATGACTCTTCTCATCATAAGGTTTAGTCCATTCAAAACTACGTAATCGGCTAGCCAATATCAAAGCGGCTAAGTTGGTTTCAATTTTTGAAGAGCTTAATTCCATCAGTGATCAGATTGATGACCATGAGACTGAAAGACTGTGCGAAATTTGTTAACGGTTCTAGCTTCTATGCAAAATGCTTTAAGTTTTCCAATTCTAGTTATGTTCCTAATTCCTATTATTAATAAATATATAAATAATATGTATATTAAAAAGTTTGTATAATTGTAATGTATTTGAGAACTTTTCCTATTTTTATTCATTATATTTATAAAGAAAATTAAAAAAAAAAACGCTTGTTTAATTTAAGTGTTTTAAACATGTTTTAAACTGTTTTAAACAAAAACTGTTTTAAACCTAAGCGCTTTGCTACTACACAATGTCAATTATTACTTTATAGTTAGGATCTCTTGTTTCAATTTTTGTCAATAGTACGCACAGCATTTGAATTATGTTTAGTTTATTCTTTTAACATGTAATTGGTACCATGTCCTGTTTGGCTATAAATAACTTGAGCCCAAACTCAGCATTGATATAGAAAAAATTGACATATGGGATCCCCAAAAAATTTGTGTTTTTATATTCGTTTGAAGCAAGATTAAAAGAGTTTATTGCCTTTAGTACCAGATTATTTATAGTAGTGCTTCCTAGGCAACAAAAAGGGCACTTATTACCAAAACATACACTTTAATTTAATTTCCTGTTATTAAAAATTTCAATAATTTAACTCCTGAGTAAAACTTTTAGAATCGATATTGAGATTTGTGTTTCTCCTTCAATTAACGTTCAGGAAGTAATTAAGATGCAGTTACTGGGTGTCACTCCACAGGTACCTTTATAAATTCGTACTTAGAGCTATTAATCTGAATTATGAACAGTTCAGAAAGGAATATTGATTTATGTTCCGGGTTCCTGTTTTGCTGAAGCCGCACTTCCATTAGCCCTCTCTAATTTGAATATCAAAGGTAAATGAGAACTGATTGCTGAGTATAGGTTGTTTTTTAAAAAACTCGTATCCATTAAATTAATTTTTATATCAGGCGAAGTTTCCAGCTCTAATTCTTAATTTGAAACAGAAAAAATTTGAGGAAAAAGCTGAATTTGAAAATGCTAGAACACCAACGCATATTTCATACCCTTGCTTACATGTTCGGGCGTATAAATCACTTACATCAAGACATATAAAAGGATTATTATCCTTAGCTTCGTAAGTAAACACCAAAATTCCTTTATTCTTTCGTCCCTCATACATCCACATCCTCATTGTATGGTAGCCTTTTTTCTCTTCGCGGCTTCCATCAGGTTCGGCACAAAAGCTACGCACACTATGTATGTATGTATGTATGTGTCGTATTTTATGGCTTTTCCGGGGACACGTCTTATTTTTCGCAGTTGTTCCCCGTTTCCAGATAATAGCAAAGGTACTCTACAGAAATAACATTGCTCCGTGTATGACTGCCAGGATTCTTATATATATTATTGCTGTAGAATAGGTATAGGACGTCCGGGCGATAAAAATGCACTGAGAAAAGGCGATAAATTTAACGTATGAATGCAGCGGAAGGCATGGCTCGCACTGTGGCAGTAAAAGAGAAGCCTATTGTTAGATAAATGCGGTAGCGTACCTGCGAGGTTATGTATATTAGTTTAGTAGCAAAATTCTACAGACAATTGTGGAATCTCCTTGACGAAATATGGAATCGCTCCCCTAGGCTATATAATTTTGGAAACCAACAAACAAGATAAAACCTTTTGCACATGTGGATAGGTTTTCCCGTTAAGTGAAAGACAATTTCAAACATAGCGTTGCATGCATTTCAATTTTACGTTCCGATTTGCATAGAACTGTTCTGGTATTCACCTCCATATCCCACCCTGATTATATCTAGGATTTGTACTTTGAAGATTTATGTTGGCTATTGCACGCTAATTGAAACAATGCACATCGATTGTGAAATTCGTTCGTACTAACGAATTACGCCCGTTTGTTCATTTATTCGGCTCTTCGAGCATAAAACCCCGGCTTGATTAATGCCCGGTTCGAAAAAGTTCCAGCTTAAATTACATATCTGTCACGGAGTGGCTTTTTGAGAATTGCTTAACGATTCCGTTCTACGGGTCTTGCATTTATATATCTTGAATTAAACGTGTCCGGGCTTTGATTTAAATACAGCTGAAAGAATTATACAGCATTATTTTATATGTATATTGTTTCATTTGGAGATGGGAATACAGTAAAATGGGATTTTCATTTATTGATTTTGCAGACTGTAAATTAGATGATTTGCTATGACAGAATTTATTTTAAAGCATGCTTTCAACTGAATCTGGCACAAATTGCAGCACATCGAACCAACAACTGTACATGTGCATCGATTCTTTGCAATTCCGGGGTTTAGATAATTAAACGAAAAAAAGAAATAACGGTAGCCTGCTGACCTCACGCGCAGGTCTCTAATCTGTGCGCATCGCGCACAACTCTAACTAACAATAAGTTGCGATGGAACTCCCTAGGGGGCGTATTGCGATGAATCTGTCATTTGTCAGTAAGTTGTTATACAAATCAACGAATTTTTAACCACGGGGTAGCATGAAGGAAACAGGTAGGGTTCTAATATGTATATACATTTATTTACAAGTTCAAACAAAAAATAATCGTACACAGGGGATGAATAGTCAAACGAAATGTAAAATGCGCGAAGTATATAAAACAAGCGGTTTACAAACCTAAATACTGGAGACACAAGTTACACATTAACTTATATGCAGTAATAGAATCTCAATCAATGCTTACTAAAACAATAATTATATTGACAGGCATATGTCGATAGTCGTATACGGGATAACTGTGTGCATGTGAGGGTCAACAAATTCCGACACCTCACCAGAGAAAGCGCAGAGGCCAACTTCTCGGCCCCCTCTGCGGACGGAACGGTGATAATTCTGAAGAGGCTAACTTCTCGGCTCCTCCGTAAAATACGGATGAGTGGCCAACTATTCGGCTCCCCAACGGACAGGATGTGCGAAGGCCAACTTAATGGGCACTGCACCTGCTGGCCAACTCTTCGGTTCTAATAGTCAGGAAGGAATAACGGGAAGAGGTTTTGCGAGGGCCAACTTAATTGGCACCTGCAGATCAACTCCTCACATCCAACAATCAGGAAGGAAGGAAGGAAAAGTGGTTTTCTAACAGCAAAACGCGGTCATTATATACCTTGGTCGGCACATTTTTATGGCAGGACATCATTAGCAAAAAAGCATTATCAAAATATACACAGCACATCAAAACTAGAATATACAGATGAGATACCGTAAGGATTATCATTGACAGAAAAGGGTGTCCAGCAGTGTTGCGGAACAAAATAACTGTACTTGCAGTTCTAGAATGTTTCTGAAGATGCTCAACTGTTTGAGTGTTCTCGATACACCATAAACAATATGATATATGTTGAATATTCGTTTCATTTTCATTGGTGGCCATAGTTGAGCATCGTGCTCAGATGTACAGAAAGCCTCATCTGCTTAAAAAATGGATATGTGCATCTTAGCGCTTTGAGAGCATAGTACATTACCAACGACTGGATCTATTACTCATTTAATATGAGCCGCCAAATTGTGACATATTTCTGTTACTCTTAACCTTTCTGCAATACAGATAACGGTATTCGTATTTTATATTAAATTTAGCGTACCAATGATTGAAGAAGGTTAAAGATATAGTAACTAGAACTCCTAACAGATACTCGGGTTGGGCAAGCTTTCGGTATCATTCCAAATGCACATCAGCGTTTATTGGGATCATCTACAACTTCATGCAAAAATTGGCCGGCCCCTCCCGTTGCAAAATCTTCTTTCAATCTACTTTCACTGTGAAAATGTGAAGAATTGAGAAAACATGCTATAACTACTCTCGGCACAATTAGAATCAATAAACCTCAACTGCGACCAGAATTCAAGCCTAATAGAAAAAGAGCCGTAGGCTCTTCAATTTTTGAACACAATAACGGTATAAAAATTTGCTCATATGTTCCCAAAAGATACCGATCGGTCACACTTATCTCTACAATGCATTATGATCAAAACATTAGTGAGGAAAATGGAAAACCTGAGCTAATGAATGATTACAATTTAACAAAAGGAGGGGTAGACAGTTTGGATCATTCTGTGCAAACTACTCAGTTGGACGACGTACATGACGTTGGCCAATGGTAATATTTTTTCAAGTACTTAATGTATGTAGCTGGTGTTAATAGTTACATAGTTGTCCTCAAAAATTTAGGAAAATCTTTCATCCTAGACCATATGAAGAGACGGAATCTTGCTCGGTTACGCAGAGAACTACATGGTATAATAAAAAGACCACTAGATATAATTCAAGAAATGCCACTTCCAACTCAAGAACCAAAGCGTAAATCTGTGTGATTTTTGTCCACGCAACAGAGATAGGAAAACCAAAATAGTGGGCCGGAAATGCGAGAAACATATGTGACCTGACCGTGGTGTCGCTATTTGTGTTTTAACAAACTAAATTAACACATACTTATTTTTTTGTGTAGGTACTTTTATTTTTAGGCTTAAACTTATTTCGACGTACTCACGGATCCCACCCGCATCCGTACGTCAGTGGATTTCACCTGCACAGTTAAGGGCTAGTAATTATGTTCCTACGCATGTAAAATTCAGTTTTTACGTTAGAAAAAAAATGCGGTCCCTATACATACGAAAACTTTTAAGAAGGTTGGTTTCAAAAATTGTCGTATTTAAAATTTTACGATCGCCCCAAAAACCTTAATTCCTTTAGGTGCGTCCCGCATTGCTCCTGGAAATTCGCTTCAATTTAATTTCTCTTTTTTTTCCACCCCTACCTTGAATATGCGACTCTCATTCCCTTCATTCGTAAAAAGAGTACATAAATTTACGGAAAGAAAACAGCAACAGTCGATGAATGCTAAGTAGTATTCCACGTCTCTGTTGATGAATGCGACGGAAATTTGAAATTATAATCCCGCCGAATACGGCGTTTCTTCGCCGTACGTATTACTCCGTACTAACTAAAAACATTATTTAAATTATATTTGGGGAGATATGGCAATATTAATGCGATAATATTTCTTCTGTTACTTTCTTTTTTTGACCGCGCAATGCTAGAGCGGCAAAGTATTATGAATGATAAAAAGTTTTGTTTCAACGTCTTTATGAATCTTTCTTTTATTACAGCAGGGTGCGTTTTACTGCATTTGAGAACGGTTGGAATTTACTTGCTTAGATGCGAACGGCTCCTTTCTCGAGACATCTAAAATGGGATCTTTACCATAAAATTATAAAGATTATTTTCAAACGCAGTTAGATCATATTGATTAAGGAAATTGCCTTTTAGGTGGGGAATATAATCTCATATCCGTTAACAATTTCCTATCCGTAAATTAATAACGTAAAGACTTTGCAACATCAAACATAGGATTTGAGCTACCGCACTGTTCTAATTACAAACGACGATGTTTTAGAAAGGACGCGAATGCTTCCGTATAATATCAACAGATACAATGTATTAAATTAGGGTTAAGTTTATAATCTGGTTAATGTGCTCACAGACGTTCAGCTAAACTGCACGAACAGTTACGGATGTAACAGCTGCCGTTGCGATACCAGTCGATGTTAATAGCAATTTCATGTTATTTGGTATGCGTATTTAGCGTATCTCAATAAATTCTGTTAGCAGCAGTTTCCTGGAGGATGCCTTTAAAGATAATTATAAATTGAGGAATAATTTAGTCTCTGTTGTTTACTTGATGATCTAGAATGTAATATCGATAATAAGCTTTCACAAACAAAGAGAAAAAAAGGGAGTAGTGTTTCGTAATTGGGAAAAAATATATCCTTTATATTCTATTGTAGTAAGTTGCCATACCATACTATAAACTCACAACTAATTGTTTCCCCTTTCTGTACTTAAATGTCCTGTAATTGGAATACTTTGTTCTGTTGGGCATTAAATGATTATTATTATTATTACTATTATTATTACTCAAGACCAAAATGATGTTATTGACTTAAAGGCAAGAAAGCAAAATTTGAAAGGTATTTTAGAAGACAAGATCCCGGTAGAAATATTTGAAATACTTTTCGAATTTATGGTCTATTATACAGTTCGCCAAACGGTTACATATACAATTCAAACCAACCACCATAATTTTTTCGATTTTGGCAAAAAATACTCTCCATGTACCGTGATCCCCAAATGGGGAAGTCCTGAAATAATGTCACTTTTTTTAAATACTTAACAACTGCTCAAATCTAATAAAAATTTCGAAATAAAAAATGTGGCGTTTAGGGGTAATACATTGAAGTTTAAAATTTGGTGCTTATAGAGCGTGGAGTACCTAAGTGAGAAGGTTGTCAAGAACCGACACAACAAAATCCCATAATCCTTTTAGCCAATTTGACATATCTAGCCTTGGCTTAGTTAAAGAATGGAACACAATTTCTGAAAAAGAAAACAACTACTAACCGATTGAAGGAACGTGTCTGTAATTATTTAAGTTATGTCACTTTGGCAGGTCGTATATCATATGATAAATATATTTTAGTTTACTTTGTTTAAACAAAGGTCTGCTCAAAAATTCCTAATTTAGTTGGTAAACCGGAAAGAATTTGCAGACAGATGATTAAGGTTCACATTTCCATTCAATTTGACCAAAACTTCCTTTGAATCCTTAGAAAACGCAGCAGCAAACAATAGACATTGATCCTGACATCCTAAGATGGATCGTATCAATGCTTAAAAGCAATGCTAACGTAGGAGAAGAATGGTAGCTCTTGTAGCACCAGCACTGGGAAAGACAAAGACTGATGTCTTGGGGACTAAAGCTAAGATGATCCTCTAAACCTTTTTGGGTATAGTCAGACCCATCAATGGTAGCATGCTAGCAAAAACTTAAAGAAAAGAAAGGACGAGTTGTGCTACAAAAATACAGCGGCTTGCTTGCCTGTGCGCTACAGGTGCAATTCGAAACTGCCCACCGATGGTGGATATTAGGCTTGAACAACACAGTCTTGAAATAAGAAAATTTAGTAGCCTTTCGAAAAGAAAACGGCAGAACCACTTTGTGTTCTAGCAAAAGCCACGTTAGATTTCACCTTCAACAGTAGGGGGCTTCGTACTGGATCAATATTCCAAAGTTAAAGAGAGAGAAGGAGATTTTGTTTAAGATGGCTATTGCCCCCCCATCCAGTCTAATAGCTTTAATAATCTGCAATACCTTTGATTTCAGAGAAGCTATTTCTCCTTCCTCTATGAGGTCTTTGTCATCTCAAGTATTCCGTCCCGTGGCATGTGATCTTTGCTTGTAGAAATTTCCAAGATTTTGAGATTCTCATAGAAGGATACTCTAAGCTGCACCCTCGTTTTTTTAGCTCGTTTTTGTGAATGCTCATTCCATTGCTGCAGAATGACTTTGGTTCCAGAAAGTAAGTTTTGCCGATCTATTTTGCTACTATGTAGGTTAGCTTTCTCGTACATTTGAGTACATTTTCTAATTGCATCTATCTATATCTATATCTATACTTAAAATATGTTATATCTATACTTAAAATATGTTAGAGTATTCCATTGGTTGTGAATATTTGAGTTCTAGCCCGAATACTCCTACATCTGTTCGTTTATCTGTTTTAAAATCATCCTACCATTTTCTCCTCGTCTATCCCTCTTGTTGCTTAGTCTTGCAAGAAAATTCTTTCCTCTCTATATATTCGAAATGCTTTTCGAACTGCTACATATGTAGTTCACCAATCAGTTACATATACAACTCAAAACAACCAGCATGAATTTTCGTTTTCTGTTGGCTGCCTGAGAAAGTTTTTAGGTATCTTTATGTTATCAGGTGATCATGCACTGCTCTAGGAAGAAATGTACTGGTGCGTAGACGAAGATTTCAATGTACAAATTGCTCGAAAATGCAGTAAAAATAGACATTTATCCTGCCATCGTCAGATGCATCGTATCAATTTTTAAAAGCAGAATAATATTTGCTAGGATAGCAGAAGAAAGACGGCTCTTGTTGCCCCAGCACTGGGAAAGACAAAATTTTATTTTTCAAGTAAAGAAAAATATCTATTCTCCTATGTCAGAAATTTACGTTGAACCTTCAATTCCAAACGATATCGGAGCAAACTATACGAGCGTTACAGACTTACCATCGCTTCTTTGGGAAAACTTGGGGGCTAATCCTAACATGGTCCTCCAAACTCTTCTGGTTATAGTCAGACCATAGTATGGTGGCCAAAACAAAAAAAAAATAAAACGGCGGACTGTACTGCAATAAATACAGTGACTTGCTTGCGTGTGCACTACAGGTCCAATTTGAAACTGGCCAATGATGGGGGCTATTAGGCTTGAACGAAACACAGTTGTCAAATAAGGAAATTTATTAGAGGTCACCTTCAAAAATAGGAGACTTCATACTGGATCAACATTCCGAAACTAGAGAGAACTAGGAGAGATTTAATTTAAGGCTGCGATTGCCCCCCATCCAGTCTACGAACCTTAATAACCAGCAACAGCTCTGATGGTTTCAGAGAAGCTATTTCTTCTTCCTCTATGACGTCTTTCCATATTAACTGTACCTGCAGTCTCTTTCCGCTTAACTCTAGCATGGCTCTTTGCTTGTAGAAATTTTCAAGAAATTCCTCGAAATGCATCAAGCCAGGAAGACCCCCCAGGATGATGCTCTACGCTGCACTCTCTGTCCGATTTATTTTTTGTGGGTGCTTATTCCTATGCTGCAGAATGGTTTCCGTCCCACGAATGAAGTTTTGGCGGTCTGTTTGGCTACTAGTTTAGGATTCTCATACATTAGAGCACATTTTGTAATTGCATTTATCTCTGCTTGAAAGATGTTAAGCTATGTTCCAAATGGTTCTCAGTCAATTTCTGGCCCGAATAATCCTGCACATGTTCCTTCATGCAAGGAAACATCCATATACTAGTCAATAGTATTTTCTTATAGAGAGTAGGATACCTCCCAAATCCCTCTTGCTGCTTAGTCTCGGAAGAAAATTCTTTTCAAAACTTTATTTCTTGACCATTTCATCGTTCGGTAGACTTAGAAGTGGGGAAAATCCGCTCTAAATGACCAAGCTCTCTCATACAAGGTCTCGTCTCCCCCGTCTACTCCCTCCACCAGTAGATGTATAAGGTTTAAGATCTCCAAAACTAGGTTACAGCATTGCAAGTTTGCTTGAAAAAGTAGATTTAATTGCTCGTAACCAAAATAGCTACCCTTACACTACCCCTTTAACTGGATGCAACCTCAATAAAACTATAGGATTTTTTGCAGATAAAAAGTAATCATTTTGTGAGTTTATCGACTCAAACAAATGGGGCCAAGCTTCATCTGTGAAAAAACTGATCTTGTAAAGATGAAAGTTCATTGTCGGTGAGTCCTGACAGTCCAGTTCCTGTTTCACCAAGTCGAAATGCTTACCTAATTGTCAATTTTTGATTGTAATGTCTGTATTATATGATCTTATACATATACTTTAAAGAGCTTATCTAACAAACCACGTAATACATTTGCTTTTCAGTACAATCTTTGTCAATATAAGTATCCATACAGTAGTAGCGCAATTTTGAGTTACACAAATTTCCTGGCACAGTAATATCCCAAGAAGACATCACATTCTGCAAGATTTAGAAGAAGAACAGGAGGACGGAATATTGTTAAGCTATTTAGGTAGCAATGCATTCAAAACACTGTTAGTCCCTATGAAAAAACTTGCCATCACCAAGATTACAATAACAGCTTTTGGGCGAATAAAAATATTCATGTGACATTAATGACAGATAAACGTCAAAAATTTAATTATATCATTATATACAAAAGCAAAGTCCGAGCCACATGCATCCAATCTAAATGTACATACACCCACATCACATATGGTAGAGGTTGTTAAGGAAAACATCAGCCTAACATGTATTATTTTGACAGAAAAATTAAATTCGATTTGACGTGCATGTTTTCGCATTTACTTTTTTCCTAGTGAAAATCGGAATGGTAAGTGGTAAAGAATTTCGATCGTCACTCCACAAACCTCTGCCGAATGCGCCACAACCGAATGGTTGCAGGGTGGTGCCCGCCTTCACCATACAGGCTATGCAGAAAGGTACCTGCGTACTACCACCACCTAAGAGTTATCCACTTCGAGAACAGCCCGCGAAGGCAGTTAGTTTCAAGATGAACTACAACAGGGGAGAATTTCCCATCAACATGACACCGAACAGAACCAAGGTATTATGGAAAACGGATATTAGAAAGCTCGATTACCACCATTACTTACCTCTATTTTTCGAAGGTTTATGCGAAACTGAAGAACCGTACAAGTTCATCTGTTTTGAGAGTATTCACGATTTGCTGGCGCACGGTGGTAAGAAGATATTTCCCTGTCTTCCACAGCTCATTATTCCTATTAAGAACGCCCTGCATACGAAAAATAAAAGCGTTATGGTTTCTACGCTAAAAGTTATCCAGCAATTGGTGAAATCAGGTGACATGATTGGAGAAGCTTTAGTTCCCTATTACCGCCAAATTCTACCCGTGCTGAATATGTTTAAGGAGAAGAACGTAAATTGTGGGGATGGGATCGATTATAGTCAAATGAGAGGCGAGAACCTAGCTGATATGATCAATGAAACGTTGGAAACTTTAGAGGAATATGGGGGAGAAGATGCGTTCATAAATATTAAATATTTAATTCCTACTTACGAGTCATGTATCATGAATTAGGTATAGGTTCTTACGAGTAAAATTGTAAAATATACCATTAAAAAATATTTATGTACTGGTGAAGCTAGTTTCGATTCTGGTTTAGCATTTCTTTGACCCTACAGAGAATAATTGATTAAAAAATACACCAGTGAATACGTCATGATGCCTTGGGTCATGCCTTTTTTCCAGGATTCTGTTGGCTTTAATTTTTTTTACTTCAGAATTGATCTTCAATCATAACGACTTCTTCTGTTCTTGAAAATTTGGCAGTATTTTCTTTTATTCTGTGAAATTGAAGGAAATGATTCTGTAGTAGGTGGCATTCCCAAGAATTTTCGCGCATTCTTTCTGATTTTGTTGGCAAATACATATTCTGAAATCTTCTGACTAATTGGTCTTTTAAAAGTTTTAAAGAGAGACTTGTATTGTAGGAGTTACAGAGGGTTCTCCAATAGAGGCTTCCAAACTTTGACAGTTAGTAGCGCTCATATTGTTGACGCTACATCTGTCAGATTGGCTGTGATTTATTGAGCCTGTTTTGCCAAATCACCATGGACGGATAGCGTTAAATAACACGTGCAAATAATTTTTTTTTCATCAAAATGGGTGTTCTACCCAGAGGACTATTCACAGTGTGGTGGCTACTGGTTTAGTACACAAGGAAGCAACACCCATTCATTGAGGACATGCAGGATCTGCCGAGAAAATCGCAGGAAAATCCGTGGCAGTCGAATTCGTGTCGCTCACAAGAACTTTTGCTGATCACCACATGGAGAATTTTGCGTCGTGATTTTGGCCTCCACCCTTCCAAAATTCAACTGACACAGGATCTGAAAGTAAATGACCATAGAATATGTGTGTTCGCCGATTGGGTCTTGGACCAATTGGAAAAAGAGCCTCATTTTTATGAGAAAATCATCTTCAGGGATGACGCTCATTTCGGAATGAATGGGTACGTCAACAAACAAAATTGTTGAATTTGAGGCGATACAATCCACATGAGATCCAAGAGCGTCCAATGCATCGCGAAAACTCACTGTTTAGTGTGGATTTTGGGCTGGCGGCGTTATCGGTTGATATTTCTTTCAGAACGAAGTTGGCCAGGATATCATCGTCAACGATGAGCGCTATAGGGCGATAATTACCAACGTTTTGGCTTGAATTGGAAATGGACACCAATGACATGTGGTCTCAACAGAACATTCTGGAGAAAAAAAATTATGGGAGGGTCATCTCAGGTGGAGATGACGTCAACTGGTCACCGAGATCGTGCGATTTGACCTCGTTGTACTGGTTTTTGTGGGGTTTTCTGAAGTCGCAGCTCTATGCGAATAATCTTCAACCAACAGTGGCTTTCCAAGCCAACATAATCTAAGGCATCGGTCAAATTCAGCCTGTACTCCAGTTACATTCAATATTCAATAAAGCAACTGGCCATCACCTGGTATTGCAAGTACAGTTATACTCTCAACATAACTGGTCAACTGAAACCACCCGCCCTCCATTTTGTACGATTGTAAAACTTAATCTTGTCAGGCTCCTTATTTTCTGTATGATCAACCCAACCACCATGATGTACACTTCACGCCAATACAACACATTTATTTTTCTTATGATTATATGATAAGATGGTGATTTTTTCTAAAGAAATCCAAGAGAGTGGGATGCATATCTCTATTTCTATACTGTATGAAAGCATTAGGTATCTATTTCCTGTGTTTTTCGAATAGTTCCAACAACTGTCAAATGATGATCTCGCAACATCTTTTCCGTGAAACCAATTCCAGAGAACCAGTAGTCCAATATGATATTCCTTCCAGAATTGAAAACTGGTTCACATCAGCTCTCCACAGCATCAGATTTTTTTTCCATACGCACTGTTTCCACCATTTCTGTGCCGTCTCTATTAGTGAGACATTTTTGTCTTCTCTTCTCTAAATCGCCAATATGTTCAGTATCACTTGCTTCACTTTCTGCTACATTCTGTGCACCGACTAACTCATCAGCTTTGTCTTCTTCCGAGACGGTCTCCTGATCACTTATGTACTTCCTGAAAATTTTGGTCTGCCATCAAATCGTCATCGTTCCCCAAGTCCTCATCATCCGTTTGAAATTCCTCCAACATTTCTCAGAAGTCTAACCATTTCTCACTCGTAGTCGCCCATTTTGACCAAAATCCTAGCTTGGAGGAGACCTATTTCCTTGTTACCTTAAAAATATCAGTAGATAAACATCAAGTAAGTAATAAATCGGCCACAACAGCAAATTGAATCCACTGTGCTCCACTGAACTATACAACATTCTCTCATAACTTATTTTATGTGTGCCCCAGAAGCTTAAGGCGCTCTCTGTTCGTAAAGGGATCAATTAGTAAATGTGATCATTCTAGAAATCTGTAGCACCTATAAAGTTAAGAAGCTACCAAAGACATAATAAAAGTAGATAGAAAGATGATAGGGTAAGGATTAAGGACCAATTGCGTAGATGTAAATGCTTTTGGTTGGTACTTTAGCCACCTCCACATGACATTTATTTGAAATCTTAGTTGTAAGCAAAGTTGCCAACTCCGTAATGATACTCAAAAAATCAAAAAATTTTCAAGGATATTCATGATGTGTCCGCGGTTGCACAATCTTGTTGGAAATATCCAGTTTGTCAATCTTCATCGCGATTTGTGAAGGAAAACTGTAAGGATCCAGCAATCTTCTTCGACATATTCCAACCCACACACCAACTTTTTGGAGATGTAATAGTTCTTCAACAAAAAAAATGAATATTTTCTTTGGAGCCATTGAGAGAATTCCACTCTTCTTGGATAAGGAAGAAGCCCTTGAAATTATTGTAACTTCTATGCATGATAGTGTAACTCTTCCTTTAGAATAAATTGACATGTAGCTGGTGGTCAGAATGTAAATTGCTTAGATAGAAGTCCAAAAAGGTGAGTTCTGGGGATTGGAGTGGTCAACGAAATGGACGTCCTCGCCCAAACCGCCTTTGGTGATCTATATAAATGTTCTCGCACAATTCGTGAAAAATGTGCTGGGCAGCCGACATGGAAGAACACGGTACCACCATTTGGTGCATGATCAAAGAAATAGGGTTCGATAACAATTCCGCCAAGGATGCTACATCAGATATTGCCACTCAATTGGCTTGGATGTTGGACCTCTCACAACCAATGACGATTGTTGTCAAACTAATGATGGGATGAGTACCATAGGTTCCCAAATTGAGGGTACGCGTCCTGGCTATCATGTTGGAAATCTAGTAATACTTTCTGCGGTCTGCTTTTCACTACCTTAGCAAAAATTTCTGTTTATGACCAGCACCCACAACGAATATTTTTCGAGATCCCGCACTTGGCATTCTTACCTGAATGGCTTCGTTATTTTCAGATGGACGTTTAGATGGGCGCTCTCTTCAGGTTATTCGACTGACGCCCAAACTCTCTGACTAACTGCAAAGAATTCCTCGAATCATTGTAAAAGACAATATAGTCAAACGCTAATTCTAACGGCTCGCCATCTAATTTAGCGTCCACGGCACTTACTACCGTCACATCTATCTATCACAGTTCAGATTTGGCATAAGACCGGGCAAACGTCTCCAGAAGAACAGACATAGCTTTTCCGACCCACCAAGACACGCAAGTAAGTCCAGAAAATTAAAATCGAATTAATCATAAAAGCCCCACTCCCGCCATGCAATTCTGTTACACAGATGGTGTCCGATAGCGGCCTTCGCCAACTGAAATGATTGATTGTTGTTGATCTAAAACACCTCGTCGTTTTATCACTGCTAATGCACATCTTGGGAAGTGGAGCGATGGCAAAGATGGTTGCCGAACGACAATTCGCGCACGCTGACATGTCAAAATAACAAATAAGCTGCGTAGCATCAGGTGGTATCGACAACGTCATAAATTATTGAAATCCGATTACACGCACCTACTATCTAAATTGCGTTCCATCCAATGGAGGACGCAGCCCGATGGACGTTCGAATGATAGCCTGCAGCCCTTCAATTCTCCGGATAAAACCATTACCTTAGATAAGCGTTCTGACGTAAAATATGTAGCAGGCGAGCGCCGCAAACACCACGAGCGACGTTGGAGAGGGGTCTTATCTTCTTAAATGTGACGTTCGTTATAAAATATATTTGCGTCCGTTTGCAAAAAGTTTTTGATGCTGTGGGTATTATGGGGAGGGATTAAGATAATATCGTAATAAATTTTAGCAAGAAAAACGTTTGGGTTACCATCGTATTAATTACCGTGCTAGCGTCTACACGCTAAGAATACTCAATTTAAGTAATATTTTCTATTAATTTTACTCGTCGCAAGTTTTTTAAATACTTTGTAATCCTGTTAAGCTTGTTGTGTGCTTTTATTTCAGTTATGATAAACTAGTACATTGTAGCAAATTACTTTCTTGACTATGTACCTGTGAAGCCTCAGTTATGAAACCAATTTAAGTAGAACCTGAATGAAGCAAGGGAAATAAAATGTTTTGAAAGCCGCACAGAAAGTGACGTTAACATAACTGCTCTTTTCAAAACGTTTTATTTACATAAATAACTTCTTTTTTGATTAAATAGCAATGATAGGACCTAGGCGTATATCTTATACTTGAATATTTAAAATTTCACTTTCATCAGACCATTGTCAATGGCCCTGGAATTGAAATAAAATGTTGACTTTTTTAACTCGTAAGTTATCCTATAGTCATTAATGAAATATGTTTACATTCCATTGCAGATGAAAAAATCAGTAACAAACAAGTTTTTTTGTACCCAACACCCTTAACCTGTTAGGTATTAGTCGTATACGGGACAACGGTGTGTTGTGTGACAAACTCGACACCTCACCGGAGGGAAACACAGAGGCCAACGAGCTCGGCCCACTGTGTGTCTGGAACGGTGGTGATTCTGAAGAGGCCAACTGGATCGGCCCACTCTTCAGAATACTCGGGGTTATATAGGGCTAACAAAATTTCGGCTCTCCCAACGGTCAGGATGTGCTGGCCAACTGAATCGGCTCCGGCAGTCAGGAAGGAAAGGGAAGAGAGTTGGCAAGTAAGTAAGCAAGTAAGTACTAACATCAAAACGCGGTCTAAAAATGACTTCACTTCTTGACAAGCCATGTCATGCGCAAAATATATTTTCTATCAAGTAAAGAGCTGCTTAAGAGGGTGATTTAATCTCCACCGACAACTAGGAAGGGATATTGATATTGGGTTTTAAGTTAACTATTCATTTTCTGCAGGCTCAGGAATTTTTGTAGTGCTCCCTGTGATGTCCTGGTGATTGCCCTTTCACCTTCCCTCCCTTTCGACGGGTTGCAAGTGATTTTCATATTGGTTGCTGTAGTCCGCTTGCTGGAGTCCGTCACAGTATCTATAGGGTTTTAACTTGGGAATTCATTTTCTATAGGCTCAGGAAATTTTGTAGTGCTTCAGGAGGTGATTTTACTCCTACCGACGGCTGGGAAGGGATTTTGATATTGGTTACTGCATACAAGATCGAGTGCCTCACAGCCTCTATAGCGTTTTAAGTTGGCAATTCATTTTCTGTAGACTCTAGACTAGAGAATTTTTGTAGTGCTTCAGAGGGTGATTGCCCTTTCACCTTCCCTCCCTTTCGACGGGTTGCAAGGGATTTTGTTATTGGTTGCTGTATATAGGATCGAGTCCGTCGCCTTCTCTAAAGGGTTTTAACTTGGGAATTCATTTTCTATAGGCTCAGGAAATTTTGTAGCGCTTCAGAGGGTGATTTTACTCCTAAAGACGCCTGGCAAGAGATTTTGATATTGATTACTGTATGCAGGATTGAATCTCTCACAGTCTGTATAGGGTTTTAAGTTGACAATTCATTTTCTGTTGGCTCGGAAACTTTTCTAGTGCTTTAGAGGGTAATTTGGTTCAATTTCTTTTACAAACGACGGATTCTGAAAATAAATTAACAAATCTGAATTGAAAACTATGTGTTGTGAAATAAAACAAACGAATTACGTTTGGAAAACATGTAGTATCCCATTTTTATCATTTATTGCAACCAAAACTCGTACCTATTGTCAAAAACTGGTCAAAAATATATAGCAAGCCCCGGTATTTCAATTTTGCCCGCAAGCTCTTGATAAAAGTTTGATAAATGCAAGGTTCCAGCATCTCCAGTAGGCTTCTAGACTGAGATGACTTACTAGAGCTGCTAGACCAAAGAGTCCTTTTCATACAATTAGTCATCTGCTATGAAAGATTGGGAACTAATTTGGCAGAAGTCCACAAGGACGAATGGTAAATATCTGTCTTGTGTGTCATTATATAAAATTTTGACAATTCTGATAAATATTGACATACCAAGCTGTCAGAATTGATTACATGCAGTATCACCAACCTAAAAAAAGCATGGCCGTTTCTAATGAGGAAATATTTTGAAATCAAGCTATGTATTTATAAAACTTTCAATACAGTATTTGGTGTTCATGTTCATGATTCTCAGTTAATTATCTACATACGTGTAGGTATGTTTCTCCTCTAGTATCAAAGCAAGGAAAGCAAACATATTTCCAACTCTCTTGAACACATTAAGCCCTCGCCTTTATCAAGTACTATACTTTTACCCAAGAAAACCTACCCTGACAACAAACGCTGCGCCTAATATAAATTCTACGAATATAACGTTGGATGCAATATTTCTAAATTAAGTTCAAAACAAGAAAAGCAAAACGAAAAGAACGACATAATCTGTACACAACGTCGTATATTACTATTATTCTTGCCTTCCTAAGCATTTTTCCTCGAATTCTCCACCTACCAGATACAGCTTCCTTTCATTAGTGGCTACTTTCTGACAACAGAAACGAAAGTCGTAGGCATTTTTTGTCTCGTTAGGGGATTTAGCGCAAAATGCTTATAATCTGTTACCGGGTCGCTTTTGTGTAACGCAGATTTAGCGATGGAATACCTGCGAGGGTGGATGAGGTTAAGGAGCTTTGTGCTTTTATTTGAAAGAATTGAGGCTATATACGGACAGAAATTGTCTCCATATGTCTATAGGAAGTGCGATCTTAGGTGGAAATGCGGACTGAAATAAAGTGAGTCGTTAAAAAACCGTCGGGATTTAATAGATGAGTGAAACATATGCATTACATACTTATGTACGCAGATTAGGAATAATGATATATTCTTCTCGCGTAATCGTTGCTGCCTGGATTATAGAGGCCAATATTGCACGTTGTAGCTATCAATTCTCTACTTAATGAACTCTAAAAACGATAACTGCATTAGCTAGCGTACTGGTCGATTGCAGCACCAGCTGCATAATACTTGGGCAAATATATTAACGGTACGCTTGCAGCGTTCAAGTAGTGTGTGGTACGGTATTTTTCATAATAACCGCAAGCCATGCTAAAACTACTGGATCAAGCTCTAACTAGGAAATATATGGTCTTCGGTATACTTTATGTGTACACCAGCTATGTGTGAAGCTGTAAAACAAGTTATGGTAATTTTATTGAATATCAAACGTATTTTACGACCTTTTTCCAATTAATAATTTAATAACATATAAAAAAGGAATAAACTAACAATAAACAATATAAACCCTTTTACCTTTTGCAACAAAAAAATAATAATTTTCAGCCAAATTCTTTAGAATATATGAGGAATACAGTTATTATAAGTAATGCAATTTATTATAATAAGAAAATGAAATGAAAAAAATAGGTACCTAACATTATAATTAAATCGTGAAATTTGGAATTATCACAAACTACGATACTACATAGCAACATTCGTGTCCACTGGCCCCTCATTCGCGAAATATACGTTCACGCACTTGGTTGGTAAATAACTATTTTGCACATTTAATTCAGTTGTTTTTTCATACAAAATTTCGATTAAACTTTTACGTAAACCGACCATAGAAGGCGCACCATCTGTGCATACACCAACTAATTTTGAACATGGCAAGCCAAAACTTGTGAATACCTTTTGAACTTCATTAAAAATGTGCTCTCCTGTTGTAGTGGTTCCTTTTAGCGGCTGCAAAGCGAGCAATTCCGCAGTAACAGTGAACTCTTTATCAACATCTGTCCAGTGCCAGTTGAGCTGTGTCAGACAAATCGGTGCTCTCGTCTAATGCGTCCATGGAAAATGATTCAAAACCAGCCATACGGTCAGTCGTTTTTATATCATTAGCCATGATCTCTATAGGTCGGGCAAAAGTTCGTTTTGACAAACTAATTTTTTCAAATTTATTTTTCTTTTCAGGACACAAAACAGTGCAAACTTCTAACATACACTCCTTGATAAATTCTCCTCCGGCAAATGGTTTTAATCACGCCTTTAGCAGTGTATTCACAAAACACATTACATCCACAAACAATTACAGAAAAAAAGGCTCACTACAGAGTTTAAAATCCCCTCTAACAGTTTTTTATTCACACATAATCAACAGACACACAATCACATAAACTCTTCGTCTCCCGATAGGTTTCTTCAAAGCATCACTAACTCCAACCCCAGTTAAAGGATTACGACTATTATTGGGCTTAGAGCTTGACGGCGTCTTCCTAGGTGTGTTATCGATGTGTCCTATGCGATCTTTCGCTTCGACCTGATCTAAAAATCTTCTCGGACTTGTTATGTGGTCACTCGGAAAATCTTCTCTGCAACCCATGCATCCAACCGGAAATATGGTGCTGTTATGATCCCTCAATTTATTAACTCTTCTAGGAGTTGGGGTCGGTGTCGGACAATCTTCTAGAGTTTCGTCTAGAAGATTTGACTTGGGTTTATCTATGGCTTCCAGATAGAAAACTTCGTTAAGAAAGATGGTTTTTCTTTTCATCTGGTGTATTTTCACTCTTTTCGTGTTTGCAACCGATTTCACAACATTATGAAGTTGTATTCTTTGTTTATGAAACATTGGCTGCTGTTTTTCCAAATTTGCGGTAAGCTTCTGAATTTTGTCGTATTTGTCCTGTCAGTGAGTGCAGCGTAGGATGCTTAATTGAGTAATACCTCTTTATATTGAATTCTTTCATCACTGAAATGGATTCATTACCCAACAAACAAATAGGCTTACCATTGTGCAAGATAAAAAAGAATTCTTCAGTCCATTTTTGTTGAAACTGCCGACCCCCCGCATCTACTTTTCGTTTCTTTCCGCCATTTTCGTTCGATAAACTTAATAACAAAATATAATTAGTAAGCACTCAAGATGCACACAAAATTACAAAGCAAATTGACGGCACTAGCAGTTCGCTAGGATATCGCCTGTCGAAGTTATCACCTCGGTAACACAAATAGAACTGAACTGAAGTTCGGGCCATCCAGCCGCTTATATAGGCAAAATGAAGGAATTATCTAGAATTGTCTAGTGTAGAACATTTGAGAAACAATAATTGCGGCAAACATCAAAGGCTTTGTGTGTAGTATGAGTAAGTAGTCTAAGAGTTTTTTTTAATTAGGTTTTTCAAAATGTCTTCCGGGCCGGATCAAATCTTACAAGGGGCCGGATCCAGCCCGCGAGGCGGTTGTTGCCCACGTATGCTCTACATTATTCGCTCCTCTCTTCGTTTCAAGAGTGTGAGTCTGTCTATTAGTATTCTCTGTGGCAGTTGAACCAAATTCATCAATATAGGAACTATCACATGAAGAATTGTCATTTAGAACGCACCATGATGGATATAACATAGTTTTAACGAAATTTAATCTGCTTTTCTCAGGTCCCAGATGGACTAGTTACAAAATAACTGAACTAGTTTCATCTTGTTTCATGCAAATGTAGAGCCAAACTCACTTGGCTCTACTCTTCTACTCAATCCAAACTGGATTCTATGTTAAAACCAAATTGCAAACAAGTTCATACCAGTTCCACACACACA
>SMLS01075045.1:0-47714 GCA_004785975.1 Popillia japonica | reverse complement strand
AGGAAAATAAAATATTTATTCCACTTCCGAAATGAATACTTAAGCCGAACATAACAACAAAAACCTTCTAGTAGTGGCAAAGTTAACGATAACATTATGCAAACACCGACCGATGTGCAGTCATTGTAAACAGCAAAGCTATTACATTTCATATACATACCAAGCAATTGAAATCGGCAAATTGCACATGGTTGCAGACACGCTAAGATTACATCGTTCAAGAAAATAACCGCTTGCATAAAAAACTAATAGATTACAGAAAAATGCCGGTTTTAAAATTTTCATTAATAATATGGATTTACTAGAAAGTTAAACGTATGCTGATTCTCCTAGTATTTATATACATGCTGGAGGCAAATAAAGAAAGATCAATAAAACAAAATAAATGTATAATAGAAGGTATCTCCCGGAGAGAGTTCAAGATCGCAAGAATATTCCCAATACAGGGTGTCAAATGAATAGTGTCGGAAATATAAACAGTATAACACTTATATTACAAGAAAGGTAAATCTAAAAAAATTAATCATCATTAATCATATATTAAAATAATTTTTTCTTTAATAATTCCCAAATTTTGTGAAATAAATTTTGTTGAATCCGGGCCTGACACGTGTGTACAATAAAAAAAAGGGACGCTGCAAAAATTTCTAATAGACAAACAGACATTTTTTATCAAGTTGAATAATAGGTACATACAATACAATTATAGAAACTGTCAATATTAAAGTACAACGACATATTATTACCTAATGATCTGGTAATCGATAATTTACTATTTAAGATCGCGTCCGTAGTTAATAGTTTTTTTCTTTTCAAATAATTCGTGGTAGTCTTGAAGAGGACTGATTGATAAGAAACTGGATAAAAACTTAGTTATGTCCGAAATTACTACCACGAGCTCCAGATGCACGCTTCTGTGCCATGGCAAAACTTATCATAAGCTGGGCCGCTGTGACAACACAGTCACGAGGAGCCTCGACGTCTAAAATTTTCCGTCGACGATCATAAACAAAGTTTTTTATGTATTCTCACACGAAAATGTCCAACAGATTCAAATCGGGACTTCGTATTGGCCACAGAATCGTTCCTTCTCGGCCTAGCCGATGTGCAAATGCCTGGTTTAAATGTTCCCATATGTTCCAATGTTTGTGGAGGTGCCCCATCGTGCGTGAACTACATTTCCCGTCGTACATGTAGTGTCCAAGACGTGGTTTCTGATGGTAACAGTCTTCTTTGCTCTTCTTTCGGGATTGATGATTTTTTAATAGCGTCCCTCGTTTGCTTTTCTACCAGCAGGATACGCATACCTACCGCACATAGCCGGAGTCACTGACAGACTTAAAAAGACCTTAGAGAAAAGAAACATCACCACTCTATTCAACACAGTGACAAAAATAGAACTACTTTCTCTCAATAAGGACGCGTTGCCGAAACTACTAACTAAAGGCATATATGAATTGAATTGTCAATACGGGAAGAGCTACATCGGCCAAACGGGACCCAGTATACAATGCAGAGTGAAGGAACACGAGAGAGACGCACGTCTTGGACATAGCCAAAAATCTGCAGTAGCGGAACATCTGCAGCAACAAGGAAACCGCAGCATAAGCTACAGCGACGTGAAGGTATTAGCCACAACTAGCCACTACCATCCGAGGATAATATGCGAGTCTGTAGAAATAATGAAAAACAACAACAACAACTTTAATCGTGAAGACGGATACAAACTCAGCAATACAGACAGGTATGGTTATGGATCAACTGAGCGAAACGGTTACGGATCAACGAAGCGGAACGGATCGGCGATGCAGAACGGGAATGTCTGAATGAATCAGTCTTTAGAAAATTTCTGCAGAAGCTGATAGCACAATCAGCGAAATGTCAAGACAAAGAATAGTTATGCAACAGGACCCGAAAAACATATCTACTATGGATTACGGTCGTGAAAGCCTACACTCAACTATTTATTTTTTTTGTCGAAAGATACAGAAATAATTGACAACTTTTGTATTGGTTTTACACCACACTGAACTTCAAATAAAAAAAAATTGGAAAGGAAGTTTCCATTGTGGACCTTTCCTCTTGAATGGGAATTTGAACAAGGAACTGTATTTGGAATTGTTAGAAAACAACATCCTATGTTGTTATGACTAATATTATTGTGAACGATGAGCATTATAGCGTAGACCAGTTACTTTTTCAACAGGATGGAACTCTTCCGCACTACACTCAACTTGTTCAACAGTATTTAAATAAAAGTTTCCCTGATCAATGGATTGGAAGGAAAGCCATTGAATGGCTAACAAGATCGCGCGATTTGTCGCCCTTCTTTTTGTGAGCTACCTAAAAACTAAGATTAACAAAACTCAACTAACTACTCTAAACAAACTGCAACAACGTACTACTAATAAATGCGTCAATTTTCTAAACAAATGTTCCAGTATACGGTGATGTTTTGAGCCGAATTTTTTCCTCTGTATGGAAGTTCATGGTGGTCAATTGGAACATTTACTAAGTTAAATTAACGTTTAGTATAGTATAACATAAATGCCAAACTTTTTAAAAAACTTTTATTTATTTCTGTATCGTTCTGCAAAAAATAAATTAAATGTTTAATGAACTTTCTCTGTCACGATTTTGTCCACGATTTGAATGAAATCTAACAGTATGATGTCGTTGCAAAGTTAATTTAATTGCCTCTCAAATGAGGTATCACGCGATCCCAGTTCCCTATGATGAAAAAGGAAAAGGTAGCCCTCTTCCCCCTCTGGTAAAGGACATGAGGTTGGGAAGTTCAAATAATAACACACATATGTCCCCCACATTCTGTTTCGTTTTCGATGAGCCAGACTGTATAATTATACCTAACAAAAATGTCTAGACACAGCATCTGTTGATAATATCATCATATCGGTAAATTTGGTGTAATTTACGCATCAAGCGCTGATAATTCCGTTCAAAGTCTCGTTAAAAGAATAACATCATAAACTTGTCGAAATAAAATTCATGTTAATTAAAGATAGCCTCAGCGGTGTCTTTAGGTAAAACAGTATATTGGTGATTATAAGTTTGTCCAAATACTGGTCAATTTGCCTGGTAAAACGTTACTTCATGTAAATTGGAGTTTGTAGTTTCATTTGAAATCCACAAAATGGTAATTATTATTGACGCATTTCGGGTCATAAATAATAACAAAAAATCAGTAGTATTAGATCGTTATAAACCACATACTTTCCACCTCGACAATTAATACCAAGCTGGGAATTTTTAGCCGCTTCTGTCCTATTTTTGTAAAAAATACATGCGTGGACGCGACTTAAAGCGATTAATACGAATGAGGAACCAGAAAGTGTCAAACGTTGTTAAAAGTGTTACTGCTTGGAAAAAACCTATACAAGATCGCTCCAGTAGAGCCAAGAACGTTCTTTCTGCTGCAATTATTATAATATAATTTTTTATATTCTTACTCTCACTATTGTTTGTTTACGTTATGCCAAAAGTATCTTTCACGCTTGTTTTATGTGGTTTCTTCGCGTTGTTTTTATTTGATGCAATAAAATTTGCTTTTATAACGGCGTATTTTTATATTAACCTCTCTAAGCTTGGAATAGAAATTCATTTATCAAAAAAATATATACATATTAACATTAATCACATTGAATATCATTTGTTGCTGAGAAAACAACACCGAGATACCTAGTGGTGTAACGAAATCTAAACTACACAACCAGACCTGCAGCAGTATACTTAACAGAACTAGAGCTTGAGAACCACTGGAGAATTACATTTAGCTTGAAAACTATTTTTGTGAATGAGAGGCTCAGAATTGAATGCTTTTTAATTTGAAGATAGCATTCAAAACGCGCATCGCTAGTTCTCTCACATTCCCAATGACACAATTTACTCCACGATCCGCACATGCATCGCCGCTATAGAACGTGTAATATACATTGTATGTATGTAGATATGTATAATCGCATAAGTTTAGACCAAGAACTCTTTGTATGAATCAATCCGTTTTGGGGCGATGTAATCAAATGTAACTTGAAAACGTTTAACTTTCAATGAGATTAAAGGGCATCTTTATTATAATGAATGATCTAATAAAGTAATTATTTGTTTATTTATGCATGTCGCTGTCTATTCTGTCTGCGCTAGTTAGTGGTTGTTGTTCTTGAACTTGGCTGTAAAGTATTATAGTTAGTATAGTAGAAAGTTATAGCAGTAGCAGACAAGCTATAAGGGTAAAAACACTACTGCAACTAGCGCCCATCAAAGACCAAATAGAGATTTCAACCAGTTATTGCAATGATTGATATATTGATATACTAGCGCCTCTCAGCTATGTTGTAGAAGCAATGTTAAACATTTGTTGCTGTGGTAAATCGCTACCGTTAAAAATGTTCCCTGAACGTGACTCTATGTAGTAGTAACTGTTAGCAAGTTATACTATAAACAACTGGTGCCTTGACTATTCGTTGATGAGGTGATGCTTTAGACTATGGCGCTCTATTCTATTATGAAGGCTAATCCTTTAGCTGACCTTTCGCCTACACCATGTGGTAGCTGTCAAGTTAATTGATCTAAACATACATATGTAGGTTTTCTATGCACTGTCATGTACAGTACGCCTAATAAGTCCGTGGACGCGGCAGGTAGGCGAGCCCTGCCGAAGCTATTGCTGTCTTTCACACCCTCTCACCCCCCAAACATTTCCGTAGTACGCCTACGAAGTGTGCTTCGATATCGGTAAGATTATTTTATTTTGAATGAATCGGAGACAAAGAGTAGCGTATCGGGACGGCTAGAATGGGTCAA
The DNA here is from genome assembly GCA_004785975.1 of Popillia japonica. Lineage (NCBI taxonomy): Eukaryota > Metazoa > Arthropoda > Insecta > Coleoptera > Scarabaeidae > Popillia > Popillia japonica. The sequence continues at coordinate 42,896 of SMLS01075045.1, read as the reverse complement.
TTACAGATTGTGCGTTCCAAATAAGTTGCAATTTCTATTGCAACAAGCTTATTATCGATATATTGTAAAAGTAACTGCCTAATTTTTGGTATTCAAGATATTTGTTTCGTAATGTAAATTTGGGCGATGTATAAGAAAAAGACTTGTCTGAACAGTATTTTATTTTTCATCATAAATATATACTTGCCGTAAGGTTTTCTTATCAACATTTTTTTAAATTGTAGATTAAATTGCAAAACTTTAATTTTAATATGTAATATTGTTATTGATTGAGAGTAAACACCATAAAGAGAAAAATTATTAAAGTTAAAATTTACGACTTACATTTTATTTGATATACCAATGACAAATGCAAATATGATGCAAAACTAAATATATTGAACATAAGTACAGCTACAAAGAATATTATATAATTACCTTCGATATTTTCAAGTAGTAAATTTAGTATGAGTAAGAGCTAATTGAGATACTTGCATAATTAATAACGTGTATTAAGCTATACGTTTCAGTTTTATTATTTATTGTTATTTAAAAGGAAAATCGTGACATTTACGTTACTAATTCTTCACTGAACATGTTGTTATGCTTCAATTTTGGAAATAATCTATTGAACATAGGTTTAACAATATTTAGGAAGAAATAGAAAACAGAATACCTACTGGCTGACAAAACTGGACGAGAAGAATCGATTTTTTGCTTTAAACTTGCAAATGTATCTTGATTAGTTAATTAATTTTGATCGTTCATAAGCAAAGCGATACCAATTTCAAATGATGGTAAAACGTTCAATGTTTTCAAGGAAGCAGTATAAAGTCCTAATGACCTAGTGACCAGCCAAGATATGTTTCTTATTGTTCTTATGTATGAAAAATAAAGTCACTTATTATTATTATTAGTATTAAAAGAATGAAATTTGTACTGTATTGTATGTATTACATTGAATTAGACTAGTATGACTAGAAATCCAGAAATTCAATTAAAATTTATAATGTATTGATTATGTAGGTATATATAGAAGTGTATAGTAAGAACTAAGTACAAATTATAACGTATTTACTACAATCGTATAATTAACCAGATAATTATGTACAAAAGTATATATTATCTTAAACAAGAAGAAAAGTTACTAATTTATACTGTCAAGGAAAACATAAACTTCAAAATTATTTAGAAAGCCCTCTATGCTCAGCGATTTACGTGTTCTTGATAATCAATTAAGACGAACAGGGATATAAAGAAGATGCATATTGTTAGAGTATGTGGAACTACAGTTCTAATATAAATGAGAACTTAGACATCGATTTTATCAAAAGCATATTTCTTTATCTATTGTTTTCCGACTGTATTCCGAGTAAACATTCGTCCATTTTTGGGTAAGGAGGTGGCAAACTGAAAACGAAAATGTGGCACTGAAGACGAAACCAAGGTCTGGGGCGCCAAAACAAATTAGTCCCCAAGACGGCCACAGAGTTTTGGATTATGTAGCTCAAAATCCATTTGCTGATTCCACAAACACACTGCCAGCCCCAAACCGTGCGAACATTTCTTCACAAGCATAGCATACACAGTCGGCGTCCTACAAAAAAAGTAGAGCTTTTTCCACTGCATACCGAAAACTGTTTAAATATTGGCCATGCCAACATTATGCCACGCGACTGGGATTCAGTAATATTTACTGATGAAAAGGTATTTTCGACATCCGAGGATACCAGGAAGCTAATATGGCGCTCAAATAATACTCGACTCGACCCGAGGAATGTCGTGACAATTCGGCAAAGCAGTCGCATAACTTTGACGTATTGGGGGTGGATGTCCAGCGCTGGTCCGGACAGCTGACGTGTATAGGAACGCGTATGAACGCAATGGAATACATTCGCATATTAGAAGATGTACTGCTTCCCAGTGTGCGCGTAGTATATCCTCCACCACATCGTATCACACTGGTTGAAGATAATTTGGCGGTCCATACAGCAGCGGCCGTGAGGGAATGGTTCCAACAAGACCAAGAAGATATCGAAGTTCTACCGTGGCCAGCGAAGTCGCCGGACCTAGAGAACCTATGGGCGGCTATGGGCAGAATGTGGAAATTGCGTGATGTCCTAGTTTCACGAAATCGAGACAACCTTCATCAATATGTTACTGGCACTTGAGAACATTTTAGAGGACAGAAAACTTGCGCTAATCTAATGGCATCCATGCTTCGAAGATTGCAGGATGTTATATATAGAAATGGATACTGGACGCATTATTAAGTCTTGGTGCTGAAGTGGGTCTTCTAAATTTATTTATTTATTTACAGGAAACTATGATATTTTTTATGTTTTTATAGCAGTGATATTTTGTTTTAGAAGCGTTATTTATTTTGTTTTGTTTTCTTTTTCTTTTGTAAGAATGAATTTATTTTTACGTTATTGCTCTATAACTACATTTTATTTTGTTGTTGGACTACTCTCAAAGTACAAGTGTTACCGTGCTTTACCTCACTCCTATGCGAATGCTGAGGATTAAGATTTAAAGACGTAGCAGGGACGCACAAATATATATTTTTTGTTTTATTTTCTACAAGACCTCTAGCAAATATACGTATAAGAAATTGTACGCGCAGTGTATGCCATCCTACTGCGATTGTTGGATTTGTTTTGGCAAGTGTTAGGGAAAAATTACGTATACCTAATTAATTAAATTGGATATACGTTCCTTTGTAATGCTACAATGTAGATTGAATAAATCAACAATACTCATTGCAAAGGTAATTATATAAGTCGTCAACTCGAACGCCTTTTTAGTTACATCGAACACATATCAATTTCAATGGAATATATTATACATTCATTACATACATAGTCAATACTTGCTGTCTAATAGTGGTTGTGCATATACATATTAGGGAACTGTTAGAATAAGCGACTTATTTTTAGCACATCGTTACTACAATATATATATATTAAGCAATTATAATTCTAAAACATCATCCTGCTTCTGTAGTTTGATATAAATTTTATAAACTATGTATTCCTGTAAATTTATATGTAGGCTAGTTATCCGCACAGAAGAATACAAATATATAAAAGAATTATATAGGAGTAATCAAAACCGGCAACGTAACGTCTTTTGTTGTCACCGAATCAAAACATACTGGAACGAAACGAAGCACCGTACTTCATTTGAGGGATGAATGTAAACGAAACGATTTCATAGACCATAGGCGAAGAGGTTGGAGAAGGACAGCAATACGTTCGGCAAGCCTCGCCTACCTGCCGCGTCCACGGACTTATTAGGCCTACTGTACCTATGTTACTAGACACTTTCGATAATGACCTGTTGCTTACTCCGAATGTATGTATTTGTATACATATATCAGAGAGTATGTACGGAATGAAGCGCGTCATAAAAGGAGAGAAAGAAACAGTTATTCTAGAATAATATATTCATAAATTGCGAAGTTAATAAATGATATGATGTTTTATTTGTGGTAGCGCTGCACAGGCACCCTTATCCGTAGAAATCGTCAAGACTACCGCTTCAGACTACATGGGTCATGTATAGTCTAATTTGGATGTTCCTTCACCCATAGTGTCTGTTTTGTTTGTGAATACATTCTAATAATGATCTTTTACTGCAATGCGTCCACTTAAACCTGTACCTACACATTAATCGTCTTTCTACGATAGTAACACCTATACTGGTTCTACGCTACTGGGTGATACCTGATGCAGTTGTTGTCCGTGGTGGTCCACTGCCGCCGATCACAAAACAAGTACAAATTGCAGAACGTGACCCTAAAGTCACCTAAAGTTGCTCCAAATAAATATAAGAAGATATTAACACTTTTGTTTTAAATACCTTTAATGGTTTTACCAAGCTTTTACTTTTGTTTACTGTACGAAGGAATCTTCCGCGGTTTCCAAACTTGGCGGTAGTGTATGTATTCTATGGATCTCGTTCAACAAACACCTAGCATTCTTGAACGTAATAATAAATGAGTTCATAAGTAGGAATACGTTCGTTAATGGAGAAGTATATAAAAAATATTGAGTACTGCTAATATCTATAAAACAAAAAAGTATTTATGTGAACCTAGAAACTCAGATTTGTAAAAGGTAGAAAGCTCCACATTGCACATTTTACAAGTTACAAGTAAATTTAATACAGATAAAATTTCATAAAAACGAGTTTACATTTCTCTGGGTCATAAAAACATTTAGAATACGATAAATATATCTACAATAAACTAAAAACTAGATAATTAAAAAAAGGTCGAGGACTGTTGGAGCAATGGTTTGGGGGGCGATTGCTTATGGTAGAGGATCATTACTTCTGTGTATTCGAGGAAGTATCACAGCTGACATGACAAGCATGATGTCTTACAAAGCACTTTACTATCTTATCTAGATGGCGGTCCACACGTTCTCTTTCAGTAAGACAATGCACGTCCTCATATTGCTCGTCGAACTATACACTTTCTTCAAGAAGCAAGTGTTAATATTTTGCCGTGGCCGCCCCGTTTCCCGGACTTAAACACCATCGAACATGTGGGGGATATCATGGAAAGCAGACTGTCCACTTTGCACCATTCTCCACAAACTTTGGCGTAGTTAATCAAGGAAGTTCAAGTTGCTTGGAAGGAAGTGCTACAACCAACCTAAATACCTAGATATGTACAGGAATGTACTCAGCTACGGGGTCGCCAAACACATTATTATTTTTTTCCGTGTTACATGTTAATATATTTTTTTATTATATGTATTTTTATGACCGTTTTGTCCTTATCTTATTTTCCTGATATTTGTTCCATTTTTAGGTCAATTACAACACTCTAATTCGAATAAAGATCAAATTTATTCCAAAACCTTTACAATACAATTTCGTCAGTGGAATAAAATTGAAACCCGGCAGCGGGCCGGACATAGCTCTCACGAGGGGTCTTGTCTCCTATGTGTCTGTCGAGAGTGTACCTGAGTTGTCGTCGGATCACAATCCCATCCTCCTAATGTTCGGAGGGGAGCTATTGTTGTCCGCCGTGGTGTCTCGTGGGGTCGTCGATTGGGAGCAGTTCACTGATAGGGGTGGTCGATGCGCTGATGAGCATGTAGTCACTATTGTAGGAGTCGATTGCTTGGAGGAGGCAGCTCGTAATTTTACATCTTGTCTGACTGGTGCGATTTCTTCATCCAGTAGGCGTTTTGTCCCTAAGTCGGACACCTGGCTTCCGGCGGAGCTAAGGGCGCTGCTCAGGCTTAAGCGCAGGTCCAAAGGCAAAGCTCAAACGACCCGGCATCTAGACAAAGCAGGCAGGAACTAACTAAGTACAGACAAGAAAGGTGGTGGCAGCCGGTCTGGTCTGTCGCCCCCAGTGATGGTAGTTTGTGGCGCCTTACTAGGGCGCTTAAAAAGAGGGATGCTCCTAAAGAGAGCGGTCTGCTACGTGGACAGAACGGGATTACTCACTCTGTGGAGGAAAAGGTCGAGGTCTTCGCCGACCATTTGGAAAGTGTCTTTGGCGGCGTCGCCGGTCAGCCTCGTTTCGGATCTTTACACCGCGAGGTTGGCCCCGTGGTAGATAATATTCCGCTCGTACGCGGTGATCCCCTCCTCTCTGTGAGTAGGGACGAGGTCTTTCGCCATATCAGCGTCCGGAAAAATGACAAAGTTCCAGGTGACGACGACATCGCGAATACCGCCCTAAAGCGACTGCCGCCGAATGCCATCAATGCCCTGGTTAACATCATCAATGCCACACTGACCCTAAGAACCTCCACGCCTATCTGGAAGAAAGCCGATGTCGTTTTGCTCCTAAAGCCCCGCGAAGATCCGCAGATTCTCTCCAGTTACAAACCCATAAGCCTGCTATCCAATCTCTCAAAGATAGCAGCAGCAGCTATACTAGACAGGCTTCGCGATGCTGTTACTGAAGCAGATATTCTCCCTGACGAGCAACTTGGCTTTCGTCAAGGTCTACCAAGCGACTTCCAGCTGTTTCAGCTCACGAAGGAGGTGCAGGATGCTCTTGAACAGCGGCATTCGACTGGTGCTGTATTCCTGGACTATTCATATGCTTTTGACTGGCATGATGGACTGCTCTACAAGATGAGTAGCTTTGGCATCAATTTTCTTTTTTCTAAATCTTAACATTTTCAAAATGAAAGTTATGTCGTAATTCGTTAGAATACTTAGACAAAGCAGTTTCGGCGGTTATGTTATGCGTTACAATGTATTGATGATTATACAGTCGTTTGTTTAAATACTGTCTAGTTTGCCCTACGTAACATTTATTACAGTCTTCGCATTCTGATTTATATACGATATTACTTTGATTTTCTTTTTTAATCTTGGTTTTTAAATTTGTAAATAACTGTCTGGTATTGTTTGGTGTAAATGTAATGTTTATATCTGTTTTTTGAATTCGTATTTAATTTTGTCACTTAAGTCGTTGATGTATGGAATTGTGTGATATATTTTACTATTTTGTTTAGTGCCTGTGTTGTATATTTTATGTATTCGTTTTTTTATTACTTAATAAAACAACATTATTAATCCTCCTTGCCGGTCTTGCAAAGATATATCAAGATAATTCAAATGAGGATATATGCCTACACTGCCAGAGCTGTCCGAACCTTATTTACTATCATAGTTATCTAAATGTTTTAGTATTAAAATCAATACCTACTTCCATACGCTCTCCTTCTGAAAACCTAATAACAGTGGCTACACCAAAATAGCATATATTCCCGTTCATAGATATTACATGTACCTCTTGTAGTAATATCTACTGTTCTATATATACATATGTATAACGAACATATTTTCATAGTACAGCATATCGATTTAGAATTTCAAAGCGGCTCCGTTATGTAAAGTATCGGTAATTCGAAATTACTTTTTCCGATACCTACAGAGCCAAAGTCTCTCGTTGTTTTATTGCATTGTTTTTTATTCTGTGCCGGCAACACCGTTTTCATTTTCCGTTTGGACAATTCGTCGTTCATGTCCTGACATTGAAGGCCCCGTTAGGTCCGTGAAAACCGATTCGATCGATGATAGAGAATATTAAGAGTATGCATGGAAATTAAGCGGCTGTCGAATGATCACAAGCCTCGTGAACTGAAACGTTTTCCACTCAGTTGACCAACACACGGATGAAACCCCATCCGCATGGTTCCCTTCACCTCTTTATTCCCTCGCTACCCTCTGCACCGCCCACCATATCCAGTCCGTATATACGTCAAAAGGAAAACCCACTTCAGGTGCCCCCGTGAAGATAAATAAATGGTCGGCTATTTATCCGCCAGCTGCTGTGGTTACTGATCCGGCAATATCACGACCTTATTTATCGACTACCTAGCTGTCGATAGATGGAAACTACAATAAGTAAACGAAATCGCTTACGAAAGAGTTTATTTTTCATATTCTCGCGTTATTGTCGTTTTGTAGTCATGACGCGGAAATGATTAGATGTATCAAGAGAAAATAAGAACATGTTTTCCTTTCGCATTTCAGGCATAATTAATGCGTAAAAACCGAGAGATGGAGAGTAAAGGAAATGAAAAATGCGGGAGAATTGGAAAATGTATAGAAAGTAGAAAGCAGGAAAATATATAAGTACACTGAATTAAAACCGAAATCAGAAGGGTGGTTTTTACTAAAATCGTTTTCATTATTTGATAGCTAACGTGGAGGGATATTAAATAATTTACTGCAGCAAATATAACTGACAATTTTGGTGATCTTCCTTATGTATAATTTCGAATCTATAATTAATTTAGACAATATGTACATATGTATGTAAAATATTCGGCTATAATAATACAATTATTAATATTAATTAATTCTGTGATTTATTATCATAAAATTCTAGTAAGAAATTTTCTCATTTTTACTTAAATATATTTGCGTTAAGTAGAAAAACCAATGGTTGCCAATTGCAATTGCGCGTGAATACTTACAATCTAGTGAATGTCCGCCTATCTCTGTTGCAATATCAAAGAATCACAATTATTGTCTCCATGGTGAAATGTTCTGCTTCACACATTAGCGTCTGCTTCTTGAAGAAAGTCTCTAGTTCGACGAGCAATATGACATGCACTGTCCTACTGAAAAAGGACGCGTGAACGGCCATCTAGATAAGGTAGTAAAGTGGTTTGTAGGACATCATCAAAGTAACGCGCAGCTGTCATACTGCCCCGAATAGACAAAAGTGGTATCGGGTACCATAAGCAACAGCTCCCCAAGCTATTACTCCAACAGTCCTATCTACAGGTTTCTCAACAGCAAACGGCTACGGCCATCGTGCATATTTAGACATCTACATGAAACCAACAGTGTTGGAATGCAAAATAGAAGTCAAATATCTAGGGATAACCCTAGACAAAAAAATTCTGTGGAACAAACATATTGAATTGACTATCAATAAGACAAAAAGAGACTCAATAATATTTCAGAACTTAGCATTAGCATAGTAGGATCAATGGTAACATACGGGGCGACAACCTAATTTCCATGAAAACCAACCTAACCGTGGTCTTGCAAGTTATTTCACACCTCATACCGCTACGCATAGTAATGGAGCGAGTAACTCATAAAGCATTGTACCGATTAACCAGGGCAAGGACTGATGGGTACAAAATCTCATGCCAGCTGGGCCATCTTTACCGGGCTCTTCCCACTTTTCGATCTACCGTACGACGAAACAGTTAGAAAAAAGACTTTTTTACGAAGCTAAGCAACAAGAGAGAATGGAAGGAGAAATATCCGCGTACTCCCTTAAAGGAAATTCCCACTAAATACGGATGGCTCCAAAACTGATTAGGAACCAGGTGCACAGGTATTACTGCCAGAAACCAAATACTCATAAGTCAATGGAAACTTTCGCCAGCGTCTTCCAATCAAAGATCAATGGTTTTGCAGAATGTGTTAAACTGAGTCTTCGCGGAAACTATCGGAAGCAAAGCATTGCAATTTCCTCAGTGAGTCAAGCAACCATAATGGCGAGTTCTAACACGATTAGATCGAAATTAGCCTGGGAATACTAAAAGCGTAGGCAGCAATTGGGGCCAATCATTTCATGTAAGAGGGCACAATAGGTCACCAGGTTGGAGCGCAACATCACACTTAAATCCAAATTCTAAAGAATTCCTCAAATAGACTTAGCTTTGCGAAAAAGTGGATTTTGTTACATTTATTGATGATAGTGTGCGTACCTAGGATTTCTTGTCATCATATAATTCTATAATACCTACACACAAAACTAAGCAAGAAAATTTGCAAAAAGCTTCGTGCTAGAATCACTCACGTTTGTTATGAGGTTACAACAATTAATGATGTTTTTTTGGCGTACTGTGGAAGTGACACGTAGAATCTGTTAGAAAGTTTGTAAAATTCAATAGGCATATATATTTTCATAATCATTAGCTTACAAATCAGTTATTGAAAAGATCGGTTAATTTACAGACGTGTTACCACTAAATTTGCTGCCCACTACTTGCAGAAATAAATTATGTGGTTTTAATTTTTTTTTATTATGTATGTTATACGATAAGCCCTTTGTACACGCAGATGTCAAAGTACTGTAACTAATTGTCGAAATGAAAACTTAGGGTAAATATTCTCACTATCTAATATTTTACGTTATACAACCAATTATATTAACTATTTATTTGCTAAACCGTCGTTCATTATTCATTCCGTCGCCTACAGCTTAAATGCTCATTCTACATGTACTCTGGTATTTTGACATTTATTCCGAATAAAAGGAAATGTTAACAGCCGTAGAACATTGATACAAATTTAATGTCTTGAAAGGTAGATACCTGAACTAAAGCACAATTACTGTAATCCAGAGCTTTTCGAAATCATGAAAATTTAACTATAAATGTCACTTATTGTTAGATTCAGAGACTGTTGTATATTGAGCGTGATAAGATTTATATGAGCATTTGAAATACTGTTTTTGTGTTTTTTAACTAGATACATTTATTATTTCTAACAATGTTGAAATGTAGTTTTGTAAGCTAGTTTTAATATATGTATTTCTATTTATACAAATTCAGAAATGATAATTTTAGGCTGCATGTCATTTTTCGGTAGTACCATAGCCATTAAGTTTTGTTTCAGATTTTTTTTTGATTATATGTAGTACCTATCCCTATCGCATTTAGTAATATATTTTAACATCCGCAAAGAAGACAATTGGAAGTAAGATATTATTGTTAGTTGTGTTACATCTTTAGTGGATTACATCCTTAACACTATATTTCTTATTTAAATAGCATTCCCTAAATATTTGATGTTAATAATTTGCTTGAAAATATGAATCGACTTAAAACGAGTAACAACGTACGAAACATGAAAAAATCCAGAAAATGCTTGTAGTATCTCATGGGTATTTTATACGTATGTATATGGATTTTAATTGTGATAAAAACTGTGCATTAATAGTATTATTAAATAAATAAAATAAAATGCTAAGCTATGGTACATAGCTATTAATTGAATCAATAAACAGTTTCGATGTATAATATATGGGAAAAAATGACCAAAATTCGTAACAATTTTTTTCTGTTTCCCTTAAACGAATTCAATTAGTTACGCTTTACGGCTGCACGACACTGGGAATATTTTTTAGATTCATGCCATGTTATTGTCCACAGTTTTCAAAAAACTCAGTAAACACATCTGTGGCAAACAAAAGTATTGTATTTTTTTTTGCTTGAATTTGCTTTGTAAAAGTAAACAGTCATTACTACCAACACGCCACTGTCATATCATTAATCATTTTTTTGAAGGTACGAATAAACTCAATCGCAGCCCAAACTTGTGTAGAGGCATTAAACGCCGAGATATATTGTTTTGATACTAAAATGCTATCTTTAAACGGTAAACTCTGATTTTTCTACTTGCAGAATTTTGTCAACTTAACCATCGTGGCGGAATGAGTTCCACGCCTCAACATCGGCGTCGTAAAGGAAATGGTTAAAGTAATTTTTATTGGACTAAATTATAAATATACCCAGTGACATTAGAAATGTTACACCCAGAAGAAATCTTTTGTTTAACTTGGTTTTTTTGGCAATGTGATGTGTTTTATATCAGAAATAAAACGATATTTGCAAAAATATTATTAACAGGTAACACCAAAAATTAATAATGTGTTTGGCAACCCTGTAGCTGAGTACACTCCTGTACACGTCTAAGCATCGACAAAATGAGATGGTCGATATATGCTTGTGACTTCGTTCCAAACAACTTGAACTTCGTTCATTAACTACGCCAAAGTTTGTGGAGGATAGTGCAAAGTGGACAGTTTTCATCCCATGATATCCCACACATGTTCGATGGGATTCAAGCCTGGGGAATAGAAGTGGCGATCGGCTACCATAAGCAATAGCCCCTTAAACCATTACTCTAACAGTTCTGTGTATATGCCTCTCAACAAGCCCAAAAGCAGGTCGCTCTCCACGCCGGCAGAATCTCGTTTCATCGCTGAAGACGACATTATGTCATTCTGCTTCCCAATGCTTCCGTTCTCTGCACCAGTTCAAGAATTGACGACAGTGGTCCGCAGTCAAAGGAAACACTAATCGTGGACGGTATGAAAAAAGTCCAAATGCTCGAATGCTGTGATATAGTGTACACATAGTAACAGGTCTACTTTCTTCTCCAAACCATTGGGCAGCCAAATGACGCGTTGTAGCAAAACGGTTTCGTGGAGCTATCGCACCTGTCTCGACGCTCTGTACTACGCCTCGATTAACCAGTTGGTCTTCTTCGTATTCCTACCTTCTTCTGTCCACACATGAAACACGCATTACCGTCATTGCGTACAATTAAGACGAGGGCCAATATCGCGACAGGACAAAGCGACATCTCGATAGGCAACAATTCTACCCCTGTCAAAATCATTACCACGGTGATAATTTTGACGTCGTCGAACTCTAGGCATATTGCTACCCTTAAAGCTTATAGACGGACAGGGAATAACTTCGCAAAAAGTAAGAGATTTTTTTTGCAAAAAAGTATCAATTATAAAAAGTTGACATTCTTATCATAGCAGGTTTTAAACATAATAATGTTGATCCCAAAAAATCAAGTTGAACAAATTACTCCTTCTGGGTGTAACACATCTACTGTCACCGAGTATATCTATAGTTTGAATTTATGAATACGAATTGATTGTACAAACCTGAGAGAAAACATTTATATACTTGAGCTATGCAGGGTCAAATACTTCGAAAACAAATAAACATATTTGAAGTTTGTAAGAAGCAGTTACTAAAGAATGTGACTAAATTCAGTTTGCTATCATAATTGTGTTTTGTTACGTGAAAATAAGGATGGCACTGTAAAGAAACAATTTTTTTATTATAATTTCAATTTTGTCTTTATTTTTTTTGTGATTCTTTGTTGATAATTTAGAAAATATTTTGACCTTAGTGGCATTTGCAGAATTACTAATATTCGTCACAACTAGTTTCATTCAAACATTTACTTATTTGGTAGAGATTGTTTTAAAAATATGGTTTTATACACAAATGAAGACAAACTAAATCTTATTTTATTTCGTAGAGAATCTATTAGCAATGTGTATGATCAGATCTTATCAGATCATCCAAAAATTTGTTGTATGCAAATCGCAGAAATTATGGTATCTTTAAAAAACGAAATCTAGTAAAGCGGAAAGGAGTAGAGCTGATGAAATTACGGCAACTGTACTACAAACGCTAATAACGATTCACTTACGTCTTTAAAGAAATTGTTTATCTCTAAGCTCTTTCCGTAGAATTCTAAAAGAAAACAGATACGTTCCATATAAAATTCATTTACTGCACCATTTACCTAGCGGTATTATCACGTAGCGTGATGTAGCGGACTACGTATAGAATTAAAAAAATATATTAGGAAGCAGAGTTGGTAAATATTCTAACCAAAAATGTAAATTTTTTTTGTAACTGTTTTCACCCACGAAAGCAGACATAATATCATTTGTTAGCAAATATCTTTGCCTCACAGAAACAGTTTTGAATAACATGGTCGAAGTAATTCGTAAACGTTCAACACTACATCGAGTATATCGTTCAGCAATACTGCGTAAGGATTTAAAGTTCACAAGAAACATTAAAAGTACTAATAGATTTTCGCCAAATTGTAGAAGAAAGATTGACTACGCTACTGTACGTCTAGATATTGTTTTAATAGGCATTTATTGTCCTCTCTGTTTTGGGTGACAGWTTCAATAGGGTTATCAATAGGGTAACTGTCGAGTGCATACTGCTGGAATTATAAGGACATTCACTAAACAAGATGCACTAAATCTATTACCGTGACTTTCTCTTGTATGGTGTGAACTACAACCTTGGACAGACATTACTCCTCAGTTATTAATAGTTAGTGATATTAATACTTCTGAAATATTCGAGCAATTTGGATAATATTAGCGAAGTGACTACCATTAGCAGCAAAAAAACGGTTAATGTCTATTACCAAATGTGCATATAACAAATAGAAGTTCGATATACAGTAAAACCTGTGTTAACGGCCATCTGTATATAACGGCCAGCTTTAACATTGCAAAAATCTACAATACGAGTATTTCCATATATGTATACAAACCTTGCAATAACGGCGGCCTTTACAAAGCGGCCACGGCCAGACGATCCCAATATTGTATGGCATAAAAGCAATAAAATTTACCTCCCAATAACTGTCGTCGTCTGTATCAAAAATTTCAAAACTCACGTATTTGTTGTTCAGTCTAAAGAAGGTGACAGAATTTACTTGTAAGTGTTTATTGTTAGTTATAATGAAACACGATAGAATTATTTTACAACAGCAGCTGATTGTAGCAGTTTCCGAAAACGCATGTTCATTCAATCAGTTTAAGTTTATCGTTGTGTTCGTGAAGTGTTTGAATATGTCGCTAAAAAGAAAACATTTGTCACTGAAAGACAAAATTGATATTATCGAGGAGAGTGACAAGTATAATTTAAGTTCGCGGAAGTTAGCCGAAAAATTCGGATTTGGAAAAACTCAAATTAATGATATCCTAAAAAATAAAAGTGATATTAAAAGGATGTATGAAGAAGCTATTAATTTGAATCAGAAACGGAAATCCCCTAAAACGGGTGAAGTAGCAGTGGATCAAGTTGTGTATAAGTGGTTCTGCATGGCTAGAAATAAACACATTCCCATATCTGGATCATTGATTAAACAAACGGCGCTAGAGACAGCAAGAAATTTAAGCATTGAGAATTTTGCTGCTTCAGATGGTTGGTTGGAATGTTTCTGTCGAAGGCACAATATCACTTTTAAATCAATTTGTGGTGAGTCCGCTGATGTAAATTTGCAAGATGTAGAAGCATGGAAATCTAAATTACCATCAATTTTAAAGTATTATTCCCCGAAGGATATATTTAATGTTGACGAAGCAGGTCTGCATAATCGCGCTATGCCAAACAAAACTTTTGCATTAAAATACAATAAATGCTATGGCAAAAAATTAGCAAAACAACGGTTAACTATTTTATTCTGCGCAAATATGGAAGGCGACAAAAAAAGGCCCTTTAGTTATTAGAAAAAGTACAAATTCTCGGTGTTTTAAGGGAAATCATATCAACAAATTACCTTTAGAGTGAGTAGATAACAAAAAAGCTTGGATGACATCAGATCTTATGACTAAATGGCTGTATCAGTTTGACATGAAAATGAAAAAACGAGGTCCTTCTATTTCTGGATAATGCAACTTTACATTCAAAGTTTCGCTAGAAAACGTCAAATTGATTGTTTTGCTTCCAAACACTACGTCGTACTGTCAGGCGTTAGATCAAGGCATAATTCACAATTTTCAGATAATATACCGCAGTTTTTTGATCAAAAGACTATTAACGTTCGTTGAGAGTGATTGTGACTCTGAAGATTCGGAAAAGAGCATAAATCTAACAAGTGCGCTAATATGGATTGCAGCCGCATGGAAACAGGTTTCTGGATCTACCGTTACAAACTGTTTTTCCAAAGCCGGATTCGCAGCAGTAGTTCAATCTATTGAAGGGAGGACCAAATACCCATTGCTAAGCTATTTCCAAAAGTCGGCAGTGCAATAGCAAGTTTAGTTTCCATTGACAATGATGAACTTAGAGAGAATCCCGATTTTAGTATAGCAGAAATAGTTGAAGAACTATGCAATAATGATGATGATTCCGATAACAACGAGATAGAAGTGAAGTGCGCGAAAAATTAAGAGAAATATAGAGTTACTTCCTGTCTAACAATAATGGTGACATGGTATAGACATTTCAAAAATTTTACACAAACGTGAAAGCGAAATTTATAAATCTAAGTTAAAAAAATTAAAACAAACAAACATTGAAGCATTTTTGTCAAAAAATAAAAGCAATCTATGTAAACGTATACTTATATTACCAATGAACGCAAAATAAAATGTATACACATTTAGTTCACTTATGCACATACATATGTGTCTCTGTATTCTCTATTTTAAGTTTAAATAAAATCATTTAAAATAATGTCCAAATGAATTCTATTCTAAAACAAAAATAATAGCTATCTTGTGAAAATACTTGCTTAGAATTTGGCGTGAGTAATATCCATCACCTGTCTTTTGCGGCCGCACCTTTGAATAACGGCCAACAATTTTGATTTCTTCTAGTGGCTGCTATTCACAGGTTTTACTGTAATTAAGTTTTCAAATATTGTCAGAATATAGTACAGTATTATGTATGAAGGAATCAGTTTTACTAAAAGCAAACAGTACTAAACTGTTTTAATAAAATGGGTCAAGTTTCAGAAAATAAATATAACGAGTATAAAAGTTCTTCTTAAGTATGTGTTTTGAGTTCATGATGTATCCTAGACTCTCATATGCATTCGATCTCTCTGGTTGCAAGCACTTCATCAGCGGTGATGTGCACCATGAATAAGCAGCAATTAACTGTGGAAATTTTCTGCTACTCACAAAATTTCCAACGTCGATTAGTGTTTATTGGAAGGGATATTTCCATAAATCAAGAAAAAGTATCGGGGTTACAGTGCATCCATTTATCTCTAACAAATTAGGAAAAGAATTGCTTCTCATTGAAAAATAATAGTATCTTACATTTCGAATTTAATTAAATTTTAGGAAGAACAGTGAGTCGATCAACGAATTAACGTTAGTACTAATATGGTTGACTTCAATAGCCCACAGTCCTTGCAATCATAAAGGTTCAAGATACAACAATCAAGAACAAGCAAACAGCAAAAAGGAGTATTCAGCCCATAGAGAGATATTTTTCTCAAGAAATTTTCTAATTTGTTAAATTGTGTCACATGTAAGTCGCTACTTCGTCAGAGTAATTACTTTCAAATATGTTCATACCGATTTTTCAGAAACGGAGCTGTAAGTGAGATTTGTGCATACAATTTAGCATGATGTATAATTGAACTAGATAAATTGCAGTAGTGTATGTCCATCACAAACTATCATATAAATACATAAACTAAATATTAATAACATAAATAGCTAAGCTCGTCCTTAAGCATTAAGTTGCCCTACTCTTTCGATTATCCATTAGTTTATGAAAAAAAAATCCTTAAATTAGGTAAAGTTTTAATCTTGTTAGTAGGAAATATTTTTAGGCCTACGATGCAGATTTATGTCAAGGTTCTATTTTAAAAGGCCACTGCTAAAAAAAATGGTTTTGTCTGAGAAATCATAGTATAAGTGTAGGTCATATTTCACATCGAGATATTTCAAATCTTAACTATGGATATTATTGCCAACCGCTGTTGGTAGGAAATTTTTCAGTTTACGTCATAGAAACGGGAAGCATTTTAAAATTGGTTATGTTTACTCTTACGAGCTATTAAAATGAATGAAATATGTACAGCAGACGTATCTTAAAAATATGTGTTAAGAGCATCTTAACCCAATTCCAACCCTACAATATCGAAACTTCTGACACAGATTAATGATAGCACCATCGCCTTCCTTCCGATTTCGTTAAAGATGGCGTATTAGACAATAATACCATGTGGTACTTTGAAGTGAATAAATACGATCTTCTAATTAGCACAGTCGGTGAAAGTAAACAATACATTTTTTACGTAATATTAAACAAATAATTTTCCTTGATTCTGTAACTAAATTTTCCATGTGTTATGAAGCACTATTTACTATATAATGAGGAGAGTTTCCAGGTTTTGAACTTCCTCATGTTAAACAAAAACGTTTATCTACGGGAATATATCTCTTTTTACTTTTAAAGGATTATAAGGTTTTAAAAAGTATACATTTCTTAATAGTTTTAGTTTTCAGTGAACAGTATCCTATAACTAAACATATATGTATATACAGGGTGTCTACTGAATAGTCTATGAAAATAAAAGGGGTTAAAGCTAATGGCATGGAAACGTCAATTCCAAAAAACGAAAACTTTATGTCCACGCAGTAACGAGAAAATAATATTTTTCAATCTCAGTCCGGCCCTGTTGTTCGAGCGCTACGTATAAATGCATGGGCAGCACAAGCTGAACGTTGAGTCATTTACAGGCATTCGTCGTCTTATGTGTACATTATGGCAAGTTATACGAATAACACTAATAATACTGAGTACATGGACATAATTTTAATCTACGGAGAAACAAGATAAAATTGTTTACTGCACCCGTATTACGTACAGAAAATCCAACGTCTATCAGACAATGATTTTCCTCGACGGGTTACCTGTTGTGAATGGTTTCGTCAAACAGAAACTCGTCTTCCACAGCTTCGATCCGTGATCCTGTTTACCGATGAATACTGCTTCACAAAAAATGATGTGCTGAATTATCACTGGACCGATAAAAACCCACAAGATATCCATCAGAGTTCATCCCAACATAGGGGGGGGGGGGATCATTTACTTGAGCCACCTATACCTACTTTCCGGAAAATTAAATGCGGTAGATCATTTAAATTGTCTGCAAAGAACGTTAGCCGATTACTTGAATGACATACCACTACATGTAGATGGCAAATGTAGTTCATGCACGATGGGGCACCTCCACAAACATTGGAACATATGTGAACATTTAAACCAGGCATTTGCACATTGGATAGGCCGAGAAGGAACAATTCTGTGGCCAGCACGAAGTCCCGATTTGAATCTGTTGGATTTTTTCCTGTGATGATACATGAAAAACTTTGTTTATAATCGTCGACGGGAAGTTTTAGACATCGCCGTCGAGGCTCTTCGAGACCGTGTTGTCACAGCGGCCCAGCTTATGATGGGTTTTGCCGTCGCACAGAAGAGTGTATCCGGAGCTCGTGGAAGTAATTGCGGACATTACTGCTCTAGGTTTTTGTCCTGTATCTCATCAAACGGTCCTCTTCAAGACTACCACGAATTATTTGAAAGAAAAAATTAACTACGTAGGGGAGACCGGGGTAAGTTGACGGTACTAAGGGAAACACAATACAATATGGAAACAAACTATAATTAGGGTCTGAAAGTTTAACGAAAGGTACACAAAGAAACTTTAATTTTTCTTGAAACAAAAAAACAAAATTTACATCTTGCTTGTTAAAAATAATGGAAAACTTAATCTTACAAATTCGTCATCTTACTTCAGCCCATGGGTAAGATGACGTGTCAACTGGGCTAAATAGACGTAGGTACATTAACATAACATAGGTCATGTGTGTGTTGTGTGTCCACAACCGGTATATCCTGTACATTGTTCATGCCACCACAATTTACATATCGCACATTGAATCCACCGTTTATAAGGAGGATCTTCATACTTTTCATCGCAGCCTGGACATTAATATTTCTTTACTCTTTTTTTAGTGTGCTAAAAATTTATAACACTACGTGCACAAATAAAAACATGCCGTCAACGGCGGTAGATAAGTAAGGTCAATTCATTGTTGCTGTAATTTAATAGTAGCTACAGACCGCTAGATATAGGCACCTAGCACATTTTATGGAATTTTTTCTGATCCGAGTAAAATAGACTCGTCATCTTACCCCATTCGTCATTTTACCTCGGTCTCCCCTACGTGATCTCAAACAGTAAACTATTAATTAACAGATCATCAGAAAATAATACGTCGTTGTACTTTAATATTGAAAGTTTCTGTAATAAAAAAAAACAAAAACACCTGATTCTTACGAAAAAAAAACAGGTCGAAATAAATAAAATCTGTAATAAATGTGTGACCTTGTTATAAGTAGAATATTTGTCAAAACATCACATGTGAAATTCAGCAGCTTCGTAAACAAAATTAAATGCATTCATCTAGTACAACAAGCATTTATTCATTCAACTCGATAAAAAATATGTGTTCATGTCTATTAGAAACTTTTGCAGCCTTTTTTTCTTATACACCTGTGTCCCGGATTCAAGAAAATTTATTTCACAAAATTTGGAAAAATTATTTTAATATATGATCGTCATTTTTTTTGGATTTACCTTTCTTGTGCTATTACTTTTATACTGTTTATTTTTTCCGACACTATTAATTAGACACCCTCTATATGTGCCATGTATTGCACCTACAGCAGTGCGATAAGATCATCATTAAAACAATTCTAAGATTTTGCAAAGTGATTTTTATAAAAGCATAAGTAAATTCACAAAATAGTGTTAAAATGTGTTTAAAAATCTTTTGTTTTGAAGGCTATATTTGATGTACAGAAATCACGTATTTTTCTTTGTGTGGTATTTTCTATTTGTGAATATGGAAAATTTACCTTCTATGCGAAGAGAATTGCGAACCATTTTCGGTGGAAGCCAAGACAAGAATTTCGAAGATATAAAACCTATCAAGAGTGGTCCAGCAGTTTGAAGGTAAAAAATGTTGAAATGACAGCAAAGCAGTAGGTATACATGTAAATCTTATTCAAAAGCAGACAAGATTGACTTTTAATGGTGCTTTTTATAAGTATTACAGAACCTAGCGTAAACAAAATTTTAAGGGACTATGAACTCCAGTATGCGTCTGCTGGTAAAAACAGAATTATAATTTGTAATTTGTACAAACATGCATATTATGTATATTAAGCATGTATACCGGTCGTTTTGAGTCATAGAATATTTAAAGCGGGGAGGAGGTGAAGGTAGCTACGTCCCCACCAATACACCGTTCATAGACTCATACGCGTCCTCACCTCTTAACGAATTTTCATACCCGTTACCTTCTCCCGGTTTTATTTATTCTATTTCTCAAAACGACCGGTATATAATTTATGTGACAATTGTCTCTCATAAATGAACAACCTTTTGGAAATGAAAAAATATTAAATTGATTAGTTGATTGCTATTGAGGTAGTACGGTCGCTTGTAAAATATTAAATTGATGAAGTTATAATCATAAATTAATCGTATAAGAAAATAGTTATGAAAAAACCCTTAAAGATATATTAAAGGTTAGATTTCCAGTAGAAGTGTCAAAAAATAACTGCCTCACACATGGTGAGCCGGGCTCATTCAATGTTGATGTCAATGCAGCGTTGCCAAGCGTAGCTACTGCTGTAGCTACTGTTCGGCATTTTAGGTATAGATGAAATTGTTCGTAACAATATAAAAACAGTGCCATTAGAAATTAATATCAGTTGTAATTAAGGAACGTTGTAATACACTCAAGATTGTGATACTGTTTGGAAATAAAGACCTTTCCCGGTGGCCCTCACGCAGACGATTACCAACGCCAAATCGTGAGTGAATTTAAATTGTTTGGGTCTACAAACGTTAGACGCGTACTTCAAACAAATGGATAAACTATTCATAAATAATACATCCACTGACATTAAAGTATTAACATAAATCACGAAATATAGAGGAATCAAAAATCAAACAATTAATAAATTCAATACAATTAACCTCAAGAAAAAGACGAGCTATTATCGTAGGAGGAATCATAAAAGCAATTACTGGTTACCTGGATAGCGAGTGCTGTCTTCGCTATTCAGGTAACAATGCGAACAAGAAATCGAGGTATTACAAGAAAATCTAAAATCACTGAAAGCAGCTTTTAAGAACCAACCCAAGTTAATAAATAATGCCAGTGCACATTTCGAAGACACCACAAAGACACTCCTAATCAATCAAAAACAACTAACCAACATCGTAGAAACTAACAGAGTATCCAAGATGGAAGAGCCGTATTATATTAGGAAATCCTTCTCCTGAACGCCCTGAAGCAAGAACTAGAAGAACTAGCCATATCACTGGCGTTTCCAAAGAAGATTCTTTGCCCAATGGTAATTAGGTCACAATTATTATTAAGTACATAGTACAGTAGATATTTACATATTTAGGTAAGAATAGTAAATGTTCTTTTATTACTTTTATAGAAAATATTTATCAATTAGAATCAATAATCAGCCTAAAAGTGTATCAAACTAAAAACTTCAGATTTATTCTAACAATACCTATAGTAAATAAAGACATCTTAAAATATTATCACCTTACTGCATTACCAATTTTTGTAAGAAATAATTCAGATTCAGACTCAAGGAACAAAGTTACAAAGCGTGTAATAAAAATTGTAAGAAAATATTCGAAAACACATTTATGTGATCAGAAGAAAATAGGATATCCAGCAAATCTCCATATGAAATTCATATTTTACACTTTGATAATAATTACCAAAACTGCATTTGTCATAGGAATAGAAATTAGAAATCTAGAATTTGCGATAACATTATTGGCTAGCACTAATAAAAACAAGTTAACCAAAACCTGTAATCAAGAAAAAGACAATAATTGTAAAATGTACATACCTACTTATATGATTAAAAATATAGAAATTGGGAATTGCAATTAGAGATAAAATTATTCGAAATTTCCGAAATAGAATACATTTCAAAATTAAATTAACACAATATAATGCACAACATGATCAGATAATTACTTTAAATACTTCCGAACCAAATCTGTACAATATTTCAAATACGATAGAAAAACAAAGCAAATGAATGGACTCCATTATAGTCACGCAAACGTAAGATCACACCATTAGTTGTCACTTACTCTATGATTTTACTGCTCGGAACATTGTTAATCATATGTTTTAGAAAAATTGTAATTAAGTTGTTAAAAGGTATCAATGTAGAGAAAAACGACAACCAAGAAACAGTGGTATTATTACTTCCTCATATCTATGTAGTTGTGATAATTTCATCTAGGGCTAAAGGAGTCACATACTGCACGTACAGCAGTGCAATCATTTTCAGATCAGCATTACATCGTAATTGTACTGTATTGTATTTATTCACAATAAGAAATCAAGACCAGATTATAAAAAAGGAATAAAACAAAATAAATCATAAATAGTTCACAACACTGTTAAAATAGCTTAACAGGGAGAACACCAGGGTTTTACGACGCGGATCTTGATGGGTGTCAACTATGTTTTAGAGAAAACACCCCCGAGTATCCAGACACGAGCTTTTATCCTAACGCGCCCTAGTTTCTGAGAAAAATTAACGTTGCTTTGTACGTTCCTCTTATACCGTTAATGTTAGTTTCCACCCAAGTAAGCGTCCATAGTGCAATTGCATAGGTCTACGCATGTGACGCTGGGCACGCGTTCGATTCCTAGCCGTTCATTTTTTTTCAATCTTATTGAGCACAATATTTTATATATCATGCAAAATTGTTAGTAGAGGAAAGAACATCTTTTTTGAATGTTAACGAAATGTGCTTCTCCTTGTAATTTGGTGCTCGTCGACTATATGGAATGAACTAACGAGCCAATCCGAGTCATAGGCGTAGATCTACTCAATTGCGCCACAGACACTTACTTAGCTGGCAACTAACATTAACGGTATAAGCCATCAAGAGCCATCAAGATCCATGTCGGACAACCCTGATGTTGTTATGAGATGTTTGCATAGTATACGTTTTGCTTCGTTAAGATATTTTTGTAATATAAAAACGGTGCAATTAGAAATTAAGATGAGCTGTAATTACGGAACGTTGTAATACACTTGAGATTGTACATAAAATTTTTTCAAAATAAAGATTTTCCAAAAATTTGTTTTCTTTTTAAAAAACTTAACTAACTTACTTATTTTTTAACTTGTACTTTTACTTATACCTACTGTTTACGTCGTATGTATTTTAAATATGAATATGTTTCAAATAAATGCATCATTGATTGCTAGCTTTTTTGAATATTATACTATTGTACTTACGAAAAGAACAAGAATAGTTATACACAAAAATTAAAATTTTTAATTTCGTTTTTTTTTGTATTTTCACCCCTACCATACTATATACTAATAAGTTAAAATTGATATTTTGCAAGCATGTTTTAATAGTTATTATATCTAACCTTCGTTGTGTTTCAATACGATATCGATTAAATTCATATAACATAAAAACAAGAAAATAAAAAATGCACTTTACAATTGTTTATATAATAATAATAATAACCTTTTTTGCCATAACAGGAAAAGTAACAAATGTGCTAACAAAGGAAAAAAAAGAAAGATGTATAATCAAGAGGAAAAACAATAAAGTCAAATTTAATAGAGTACTATGCGGCAAATCACAAAGCCGAGTTCAACTGAAGTTACAACTGAAAGCTTGCATAAGAAACAATGCAAGACAAAATTATATATAGTATATGCTCTAAATCTAATATTCTATACGTAGATACATATGTCCCCAAACCAATATCAATTGCACAACCAATCAAAAATTTAATCTCCACAATACCATTAAAAGCAAATAAGTAAATATAATGGATCACAGTAACGCCAGAAACGACCAAAGTTTTCTTTTAAATGTGCCCGGCGATAGTGATTTTAGTGTATTTGGCAATGAATATGAAAGTGTTTTTGTTGTTAGGATTTCATGGAACAAGCATAAAATACGTACTGTCCACAATAGGCAAAACTGAGCCACTGACCTACACTTCCAGCACCTTTGGCAACTCCTTACAAATGTTAGAGTTACCAAACAAAATCACTTGTGATTTAGAGGAATTAACGTTTAAATTAAGCTGTCTAGATAGATCAAGTATCGGAGTGAAATCAGAGTTAAGATAGTCGACAAAGCAGAGCCAGTCTAGAGGTTTGAACGATTTATAGAGTTGAATGTCGTCTACGTACATGTTATAGATGAAGATTCAATACATGGGTGTATATTTCGGGTATATAAGGAGAATAGCAACGGACTACGTATAGCACCTTGCGGCACACCCAGGCTGGGACATTTAGAAGAAATTAAACAACAGAAACAACATTATGCAGCTTAATCCTCTGTCAAAGACCGTTAAGAAAGCTGCCAGTAAGTTGTAAAGAATCGGCAGAGAACCTCAGCTGCAGGCAGAATCCCAACCAAACGATCATGGTGAACAGTATTGATGTTTTAGTAAAGTCCAACAAAGTCAAAACCGTTTGCTAACTTATATCTGTAGATGAGATAAATGTCGTCCGTCACCTTAACAACAACAGTTTCACAACAATATCTAGTCTTGAATCAAGATTGTACAAGTAGAAGCAAAGTGTTCTTGTTACTAACTACTTATGTACGGTATGTACACTCTCTTTCTAAAGTAATGTCTCCCCCCAGCCAACGGGTTCATATCAATAACGCTTTCCAATGGACGTACTCTAGGCATTGGGCAACCTCGGTTATAGCAAAGCTGGGTAACCGAGGTCGCGCGACGGCTAGAGTACGTCCATTGGAAGACGTTATTGATATGAACCCGTTGGTTGGGGGAGACATTACTTTAGAAAGAGAGTGTACATATGTACGTTACATCAAAATTTGCCCCTCTTTTATTTCATATCTTCTTGTGTCATTTATGTAATAATAACAATGACACACGTAGAACAATACGGACATAAACCATTAATAAAAGAAGAATTTGTTCGTGAAAACAATAAAATCCAAATGCTTATTCAATCTGTCAAAATTAATATATCAAGCGAGAAACGTGCGAGTATTAAAAAAGACTGCTCGAGCTTTGTAGAGATTAACTAATACTTTCATGATTAAAAAAAGTCTAAATTTGAATTTCAAATTTCACTTTCCAACGAAAGAGGAAATGATTAAGAAATAAATGCGGGGGAAGTTATTGCTTGTGCTTAATCACTGGATTTAGTGTTTCTATTTGGCAGTTTTTTACTGTCCTGTTTTTTTTTTACAGTTTGTCATGTTTGTAATCTGTGATATCAATATTGTTTGCCTATGAATACAGATTTATGTTTTACGAGCAAACCCTCAACATGTAAAAATATCCTATTTGCATGTGTAAATTACTGAAAACTACTTTCGCAGCTTTTACTACTTTACCACCCTATAAAGTAGTGTAATTTAATTACATACAGAATCTTATTTAGCAGAAAACTGAGCTCATTCATACTTATAACATCAGAAATATTTAACAAAATTTTGAGTGCAAAATCTGTACTACCAAATAGAAAAAATAATCAAAAACTTCATATGCGTTGGACAATACGAAAACCTGAACTGGCATTATTTACATACAGAATTGTTGGCGATACTGTGGCGATACCACCAACTGCATAAGTTTGTAGCCCACCACTCCTTACTCAAAACATTTTCTCTGTACCGATAATTTGGACATAGCCGTCCAAGACAAGACCTTCGAATAGGTGGAAATAAAATTTCTCCACAATGTTTGTGCACTACGAACATCAAATTAGTGAAACCTACCCTCGCAAAAACGCAAATTTGTGTTTTTCATTTACGTACAATAAAGGCTAAGACAACTCTGAGTATTAGATAGGAGGGCAACCGTATTCGAACATACTTAAAGCCAAAACAAAAAACCAGGTAAAAAGTTATAGCCAGAAATAACCTCCTGAGAAATCTAACAGAGTGTAAATGGGCTGCAAATCCATTAGTTCTTAAAAGAACTGCAGAACCAGTGTGACATCACCAAATCAGAACGTGCCGCCACTGAATGTTTGAGAACAACGTCACTTCCCGCTGTTTACGATTGCTTTTGATTTGCTTCTTGCATTTTAAGGGTACTGCATTTGGCACCACTATCGAGGTTGGTTTTACGCTTGACCTTTTTGCTAATTCAAAATCGATATTGACATACCGTTTCGACATATATACATATGTATAGCTAAAGAAATAAATGTTGCGCGATTGTTTATATACATATTGTAGCCATATTTGGATGGAAAATACAGCATCATACTTTAAATTAATGTGGCTTTGAATCAGCGTAGTTCGGACTGAAATAAGTTGACTGTGTATTGGTTTGGAAGTTGAGTTTGAATTTGACATATGGTCATTATCGTTTTAAAATATAAAGTGCTAACAAAGAGACAAAGAAATAAAATGGATGAATCCATGAATAAATCCATAAATGACCTCCATAAAGTACAAGCTCTTTGCAGTAGTTTGCCAAGCTTTAACGATAACAAAAAATATAAGGTGAAAAAATAGATTTAAGATTTAGAATATAATTGTGTTCTGTGTGGAAAGTCTCCAACACAAATGCTTCTATGCGCCAAGACGTTGCTTAACGAAACGGCAAAGATCTGGCTGGACGCCAAATCTACCATTAACATCATGGGAATTCAGGAAAGGTTTGGGAAAAGCTTCAATAATGCCACTGTTCATCAGATGCTATTAAGGCGAGAACAAAGTTATCAGGATTATATACTGCACATGAAAGCTATTAGTACCCAAGGCGACATTGAAGAAGAAGCTCTGATCTAGTACATAATTGATGGAATAACCGACGTCGAAAACAATAAAGAGAAGCAAGAACTCGAGAAATATGTATCCGAATGAACGTATTTCGGGACGAAAGAAAACGAATAAGAACTATAGGGAAGCAAGGTATACTGAAGATTCAGAAAGAAAACAAAAGAAACTGTAACCGTAGACGGAAACAAGGCCGAAAATACAAACTAGGAGACCTAGTGGCAATTAAGGGAACTCAATTTGTACAAGGAAAATTCAAAGCAAAATTTCTCGTCCCTTATAAAATACCTTCTGTAAAAGAAAATGACAGATATGATGTAAAAAAAGTTGTCAAATGGAAAACCATAACATCTACTGGAGCCATGGACTACCTACATCGATACTTTCGAGAGTGACGACGACCCAATCCTAAGCAATGAAATGAAATATATAACGGGAGACAACAGTGTAAACTGTTCTTCGCCTGAAGGTAGAAATAAGGACATGGAGAATGGGTTGGTCGGCCCTGAAGAAAAAACAGTTAAAATGGAGGGAAATGTGCGCTGAGCCGAGGACGGCCCAACGCTCAGGAATGGTCTAATTGTGAGTTTGAATCAGCGTAATTCCCGCTCAAAAAAGTGACTGTTTATTGATTTTGAAATTGGAATTTGAATTTGACATATGGTCATTCTCGGTTTTAGATGTTACATTAAAGTATGGTAATTTCAAACCAGTGTGTATTATTTAATCAAATCCCACATTAATATACTTTTATTGTAATGAATTTTATTTTATATTCATTTACAACTTCTGGCAAATAAATTTCATAATTTCAAAAAATGCATAATGCAAACGTCAACTAAACAAATAATAATAATAATTGTTGCACAATATTTATACATATGTATAGGTATTAGATATGCACACCAGGGTCTAACGAGGTATCCGGGACTCTAACTAGTGATACAGTTAACATCCATACTTTGATAATAAAATGATTACATAATAGTGTGCGACCAGTTCCTGCTAATATCTGAAAATAAAACTTATGTAATATAATTGTCATTAAAATATTTTATAGTGAGCCCAAGTACTTTTTAGAGTGATCAACAACATATATTTATTTTTTTTGTTGAAAATATTTTTTGTATTGAATACTATAGGGTGTTGTACATAACCTTAACCGAATCAAACTCATAAGACCATAAAACAGTTTTCATTCGCTGTGTTGAAGATTTTTGGATGTTATCGCGTAGAAAAATGTTTATTTGACGTTTTGCCGAGCATACCGTCAGCGTCTTCAAAATATTACTAAAGAGTTCCTACAGACTGCCGTTAAAAACCTCGTAATCACTTTCTAACGACGCTGAAAGCATCATCAGCGAAGCGTCAAGTGAATAGTTTCCTACGCTATAATATGTGGGAGTTTTTAAAACATTAAACAACGGTCATGATAATTTATCTTAAAGATTTCATCCAAAAACAGTGACAAATTTATCTTCATTGCCGATATGCAAAATAATTGAACAGTTTCTGATAGAATATTTTTAACCAGTGGTAAACTTAATGAATGCTTATTTCACAAGTCGCAGTAGAAATAAAAATCATCAATGTAAAAGAAATTGCCATAGTCACTAAATATGCCTCCAATAAACCACGTATTATAGAAAATACTGCAAAAGTAACTTAATATTTTAAAACGATGTTGAAGTAGATTTTCTAAAAGGTAATGATAGAATAAGTAATGGTTCTGAATTGGCTACGTTCTTTAATGATTATTTCAATCGCACCAATTCCTTAGATTCTTCAAACTGTTATGTTTCAACATTCAACTATGATTGCAGATCATCAAATTGCAGTAAAAAACTTCCTAATCGACGTTTTACCTAAGAAGTCAGCTCACTTAGCCAAGATTCCATAGTTTTTGTTTTTGTACTGATTCCAGTAGCACAGTGCATTAATTTATATTTTGTGTCAGGGTTGGTTCCTAAGAGACTTGAAATTTTCCAAATTATACCCCTTTCTGAAAAGAGAATCCAGAATTCCTTCTCTCAATGGTGATGTTTCGTGTGTAGTATTAAGTTAATCTTTTGGTGATAGTCTTTTGGCATCATTTATAATAAATAACTGCAATCGCTATTGCATTAACAGCTTACTTTTAAATGGAAGTGTTTACGTATGAGTTTTTGGTTGGTTCCAAGAGGGACCGTGGCTAATTTTGTGGGACAATCGTTTATGCAGTAGCTTTCATGTCCATTAACTTATTGGCAAAGTATCCAATGACTTTTTTGCGCAGCAAAAATTCCGTGGTGTAACTAATTTAGACTCCTTAAGGTCATTTCCTTACGATAACTCCAGTATACATTATGCAACTATTTTCTAAGATAAATTATCACGCTACAATATTTATTTACTATAAGCAAGTACTGTAGTGCCCACGTGACGTGTCGAGTATAATATCTTGCATAATTGGATCTTGGCGTCATACATAAATTTAACATCATTTTTACATTCTTCATTTTCAATTT
The DNA here is from genome assembly GCA_004785975.1 of Popillia japonica. Lineage (NCBI taxonomy): Eukaryota > Metazoa > Arthropoda > Insecta > Coleoptera > Scarabaeidae > Popillia > Popillia japonica. The sequence goes on along the minus strand of SMLS01075045.1, from coordinate 13,713 downwards.
TCAATGCAATCACGAAAATGTCGACGTTTAAATATTAAAAAATATGAATTTACATTAGTTAAGAGCGGAAATGTTGAATGCTAGAATACTTTTTATCATGGTTAATAATAGAATGAAAAACTAGTATCATATGACTCGCGATCATTAATATATCAACTGCTAACAATATAAAGTATAATGATAGTGGATAGTCGATTAAAGTAAATAATATACTCTTCATAAAAGTTTAAATAAATAGTTTCTGTGAAATGAGCAATTTAATGGAGTAACTTAATCTTAAATTATTTTTAAAAATGATAATAAATAATAATTTCCAGAATGTAAATAAAGTTTACATCTTCTTTTTTCGCAAGTATTCGGAGAACTATTGTAGAGTTACACGTTGAACACACCATACGACATGTTATTACCATACTTCTCAATACATCCCAATAAAAGTAGAACTATTAATGTTATGGTAACAGAATAAAAATGACTCCTCTACAATTTAGAAAAATCTTTAAATACACGAAGTAAATATTTATAACGAGAATCAAAATATTTAATTTCTTTGGTAAAATATATTTCTCTCTGAAAAGATTCCGAGAGTATGATAAACTTATAAAGGCAAAGTATTGTAGCTTTTAACGCGATACTCTGTAAGATCTTGTCCTGTAAATATACAAAGCTAAGTCATCGCCTGGGGTATTCAGTTCAAGTAAATTCAACTTTCTTATTTGAAAAAACTTTAACTCTTACAAAAGCTATAGTAGAGACTCCGCAGCGGGAGGTCAACATCCGCATACTGCGTACATAAACACGTAATAACATAAATAAAGTTTAAATATTAAAAGAAACTTAATATCAAATAGCTAGCGGTGTAGAGATAATTAAAACGAAATTTAGAAATACATTTTTTTATTAAAACACAATGAAAGTAAAAACTAGAATTTGCTATTTAAAATTATTATATTAAAATTAATTAATTAATTTGCCATAATTACAGTATATTTGTGCGTTTATTGAGTTCTAGAGTTTATTCTATTTCTAGAATCATCTGCTTTTGTATTAATTTATATTGAATATGTTTTATCAATAGGTGCGCTATGACGAATGTGGAATAGGCCCGTTGTCACGGTTCATTAAACACTATTTATTTTTGCAAATGTCCAAACTTTCAAAAACATTTAGAAATTTACAATTACAAATCGGTTGAATTATTTTTACATTAAAGTGATCAACATTATGATCGTTTTGGAAAGTATGTTGAGCAACGCTAGACTTCTCAATTCTGTTGTGTTTAAGATTAGCGGGCTCTTGTTAAGTTGGTTTTTTAATATTGTTTAGTTCTATTATCGCCTTGATAATGACAGCATTGCTGTCGAAACGCGTTAGCAATTATGTGTTTGGTGTCCTATTGGTGATAGTAGAGTTAGTAAAAAGCAAAAAAGATATTTTAATATCTGGAACGTATAAGCGCTTGGATGAAGAACCATAGCTTGGAGCTAGCACCAGACAAGACAGAAGCGTTAATAATGAAAGGCAAAAGGAAAAGGAGTCACGTTACTTTCACAATGCATGGAGTGGATATTAAGCCTTCCAGGACTGTGACATATTTGGGTGTCACTCTAGATGAAAGGGGGTCTTTTGGGGCACATGTTATAGCAGCAGTCAATAAGGCTGAGAAGAAAATATCTAAACTCATTAGGCTCATTAGGCAACAATAAAATTTGGAGGCGGCAGTGTCATGATATGGGGGGCAATGTCCGCGGCAGGCGTTGGAGAGGCATTTGTGTGTAACGGCACCATGAACAGTCGGCGTTATCTGGATATGCTGGAAGAAGTTCTAGAACCCTCGGTACTAAAATTGTTTAACGGAAACGATCCCCAGTACTATTTACAGCAGGACAACGCGCCTTGCCACAAAGCTCGCGAAGTAACACGTTGGTTTGCTGAAAATAACGTGCGCGTGTTAGACTGGCCGGCACAATCCCCGGACTTGTCTCCCATTGAACATTTGTGGAAGATATTGAAGCAAAGGGTGTGTAGATACAAATGTGCATCCAAAAAAATGTTAAAGGCAAAAGTTTTGGAAGAATGGGAGAAACTTCCTCCACAATTGTGTTATAATCTCGTTTCAAGTATGCCACGCAGGATCCGTGCTGTAATACAGGCACATGGAGGATCGACAAAATATTGATATTATCAATAAATTATCTTTAGAAACCTTTTCTATGTGTGTAGTTTTAATTTATTTCCAATATTTTCTCACAAACCCCGTAAACGTACATTTGGCCACGATAGTATTTACTTCCTACTATACAATGTGCCTACAACGTAACGTATAAATTAATCTTTAATTAACCAATTGCGTTTGATGGGCATGTCGGCTCTTGATTTACATTAGTGGATCGCTTTCGTTCCTCCTAATATTTTTAACCGACAAAATATTTATGCTATTATTAAAGACATGTAAAATAGTTAAAATCTTGTCTTGATTTGTACTCGTTATTATGTACTTACGAGTTTTATGTTACGTGATACAGAGAACTGTACTGTTTAGTTGTGGACGTCTGACATGCCGCTAATGGGCGACTGGAAAAGTTCATTATGGTATTTCAACAAATACGAAGTTCTAATGCGATGTGCTTTTTTATGTTGTCGAAATAAAGAGATAAATCACGATATTCAAAAGAAATATCCCTCGAATTACATAGTTTCTTGCTTTTTGAGACCAGAAATAGGACCATGCCCGAAATATAACTTTTGAAGTTATACTCTAAACTCTATAAGTTTTGAAGTTTATTAGAGATTTAACAGCTGTGATTTTCTCCAATAGCAGCTACGATATTATAGAGGTCCCTATAACTATACTATTTAGTAGTACTTAGATATTTGCATGATCGACTAGATATAATAAGTAAATAAAGATATTTAGTTATTTGAGATCTATCCATTGCAGCCGTGAACTGCTTTCACATTTTCTGTTGTCAGAACTACCGTTTTGTCTATTAATATCTTCATCTGCATTACAGTATGCTCCACTGGTTGTCAGAGATTCATAAATAGTGAAATTGCATGCACAGGCCTCGGTGGTGTAATATGCTCTGACATTTTCGATGATGGAATATGTATGTAACATACTCTGTAAAATAGTTCTTTTTGGATGTAAAAAACTTCTTCCATGCATTGCTGTAATTATAGCCGTATCTTGTTGATTTGCAAAAATTAGTTTTGGTGGATAGAAAACATTCGATTGATAATTTTCTCTTGTTCTTACGCGCATCAACACTATTGTTCATCAAATTCATTTACAGGAACATGACTAATACCAAGTGTAGTTAAGCATTGTTGACGTCCTCTAATCTCTATAAAAATCGTAAAATCTTTTACTTTCTTTTTGGTTTTTTTTTGCCTACGAGTTCTAGCTGTTGTACATTTATAGGTAAGATATAATATTTCTTATGATAGCATTGAGATATATAATTAATTGCCAATTAGACACCCCTTTGTGTTTCTTATGATAACTTCTCACAAATAATTCTTCATGTTCCTTTGAATATCAAAAAGAAAACAAGGTCATAGGTCGGCCACTTTCCATCGGGAAAGTTTCGTTATGAATTGTATCTCATTTTCTTATCAATGATCGTTACAAAATCATTGCTTCATTCTAATGAAAATATGGCCCTCAGATCACTTTCGGATATCGCGTCTTTATAGTTCGACAATGCTGGTGTAGCATTAACATTGTGTGAAACATCTACTTTATTTTGAAGACAATTTTACTAATAATTAGATACAACATTTACTAAATAATTAACACATGCTTCTTATTTTAAGAAATCTATGCATACATAAGTCGTTTGTGGAATCAAAAAGAATACTAGCACACTTTTGACTTTGAAGCCTGCCATTTGACACGAATTAATTTCATATTTAAGTGAGTATTACGTTTTCTTACTAGACCAATACCTGTTCCAACATGAAGCACATATGGCCTTGTGTGGGACAAAGAGTTTGTAGAGAGGCTTGTAAATAATCAATCCAAACATATAGGCGATATTGGCCTAAATCTCCAAAACAATATTAGCTGAAGTACGGAATTGTGTCCCGTTCATGTAGTCCAATTATTCGTTGTGCTCATACATACATACAACTCCGAAAATAACGAATTTTCAAAGTAAATACAACGAAAATATGTAATTCTTTTCGCTTCATATTTATTCTTATAACAATGCTCAAATATTCGCTTTATCTAGATTAGATAGAAACAGAAATCTAATATCTACTGAATCAATAATACATATATGTATGTATGTGCACTGTATGACTTGGTCACATTTTGCAGTAAACCCATGATATAGAGCAATTCCAACACCAAATTAAAAAATACCTCGCTTGTATCACACCCTGTATACAATAGAAACGACAGCAACAGGGAACAGTGAGAGTCAGATTTACATATTAGTTACGATATCATAAAGCTGAAGAGAAACGTGAAGATATAACGAGATAACGATAATTATGTGCTAAGAACGTAAGAAGCTAAAATAGGTAAAATATTGTACATACATACATACATATGTACATACTTCATCTTAATGTTATCTTGAACAAGATATTTTTTTTCTTTTAGTGAAAATTATAATTCTAAATAACTAGCTATTTAAAACATTACTTATAAATAAAATAATTAGAAATACTATTCATGTTATCTTAAATTATTTGATTTTGACCTTCTTCAGGTACACGGTATTTATTAATTTCTTCATAACCTTAATAAAAACAAAACTCATTTGCGCATTTTATAATGCCAAATTGATAGGTATGTGAAATTATTTCCATACCATTTGGACACCAACAACACAAAACAACGAAGCATGCTTACCGGAGAGAATTATTTCGATTTATGTGTATATTGAGTGCTCTTCTGGCCAAACTAAATGCAAGACCCCGGTTAATAGCATCTACAAATGTAATTGCATACTATCAATTTTACGAGTACTTTCAAGAACATCGCTTTATCGTAAATCGAAGCCCAATTGTACTTAACTTAACAATAAAACTGGAGTGACGTGTTTGATTCAATCTTAAATAAAGCACTGAATACATTCTAATTAGTTGTGTGAGTGGTAATAGTTGAACCGTAAGATAAAGTTCGACTGGAATCGCTTTTATAGCTTAGAAAATGCAATAATACAACATAAGAGAGGATTCGAGTATGAAGCAAAAATAACTACAGCTTGAAATGTACCGCCCTGTTAAATCAAGCCAGAGCATTTTGTGAATTTGAGAAAATAAGTAACACAGTACCTAGACGGTTCATTGTATACGGATTCTTGCTCTCTCTAATAAAACTTGTATTAACCTCTCTACCTACGAATGAGTAATCTTCGCAGGTGTGCGTTTTATTTTATTATCGCAAATAGATTCAATATGTAATATCATTACATCATTACATATTAATACTCAATAAAAAAAGCAATAGAAAAACAAAGATTTATGAGATATATATATCATAATTTTGGGCTATTGTCTGCTGCAAACCTTCCCTTTGTGAAAACTCTCCACTAAGGTAAAAAGGTGTTGTTTGTCAAACTAATCTAAACGTCCAGTTTCAAACTGTCCCTACAATACTGCAAATGGTTTGTTGTGGATGCTTGCAGTTAAATTTTTTTTCTATTGTCATACGCATCAAACGAAGTCTTATCTAGTCTATGACTGTCTTTACAAGTAGATCAGCGCGTATTTGCATTATTTGCCATTAATTTAATTGCCTCTTACAATCAGTCTCTTCCTACTATGTTGTACATACGTGTTCCGAAAAATAAACGTATTGTATACGGAGTTTTTAGCAAACTCATAATAGTCTCAAAATAGTCTAGTCGGCAGCGCATAGAATACTATGAGCTGTTTAGTCACAATGTCTCAACCTGTTAGCAGAGTAACCGGTAACAACTAGCAGTAAAACATATATTTGTAGTTACACAGCGGGTGTTATAGCCATAAAGCCGGAACCGTGATGCTTGAGTATACATAGACCACCGTTTGAGTTATCGGCAGAACGGCGATATTGGCTATAGGCTTCTCCTTAATTGGTATACATACAATGCGATTCAAAATGTTTGTCGTAAAAAAAACTGTTTCGGGAAAAAATTATCTATACTTATTACCACTTTATTGGGTGATGTTAGTTACACACAAATTTTATACATTAAACCAATTTTCTTAACATTTGGTGATTTTGCTGTTTGTGTTAGTTTCCTTGGTTTATTTATCTTTTTCCTAAACCGTTTATACTTAAATCTAGTATCACCAACAACAGTATTTTTAAATGCTGTAACCGGATAAGGTAATTTATCTCTGGTAAGACAGCAACTTATCTTACAACAATACATACACCAAACCTATGTATAGGTATAACTTTTGTCTGTTTATTTATTCATTTCGGCAGCTTATTTCCGAAATGAACAGTAGAATGATGAATGAGCTTGGATATACTTTGTAGATCTATGTATTCAAGAATTCCGTGTGCAGTTTTCAGATGAAGAGTTCAATGATCTGGTTTTCAGGAGACACATTTATCGACTCGTGCACTGCTTTCAAGAAACAGGTAGTGTTTGTACAGATAAGTCATCTGGTCGTAAGACAGTGCTTCCACAAAACAAAATCATTGCGCCAGTTAGCCCAACAATCAGGTAAAAAATCAAAAGTAACATCAATGGAAATGGTTTATTATATTTTATAATTTTACAGGCTTATCATACACTCCAGTGCAGCCAAGTTTCTACAGTACAGGAATAGTTACCGTTAGATTAGATGACGATAGGCGAATGGACTATTGCCATAGGTTTAATAATAATTTAAGGGATGATAACATATTAAACAAATCATTTTTCTCAGATGACGTCTGGTTTCACTTAACAGGCTATATCAATTCACAAAATTATCTCCTATGTTCTGCAGAGAATCCGCAGCTACATATGTATTCCAGGCAACGAATGATAGGGCCAATTTTCTTTGAGAAAAATGTAACTGTCCAACGTTACCAACAAATGTTAGAATTATTTATTGAAGAATTACACGAAAATGAGCTTGAAAGAAGCTATTATTCAACACGATACTGCTCCACCTTATACTGCTCGAGAAACATCCCAACATCTCCAAGACATTTTTGCTGACAAAGTCGCTGAAGTGCAAAGATAGCCACCTAGGTCGCCTGCTCTAACACCATTAAACTACTTCATGGTTGGCTATCTAAAACGATCTATAAAAAGCACATGCATACCGTAGAGTGAGAGCAATTATCAATGCAGTACAGAGTATAACTGCACAACAATGAATGAATGTCTTCGAAAGCATGAAATGAACAGTTGACGCTTAATTAATACACGTGGTAGATATTTTCAATACTTCCTTTGAATATTTTCTAAGTTTTGTTAATGTAATGGATTTTTTTATTTATACGCATGTAATAAATTACTTATACTTAAAATTTAGTTAATGACCAGTTAATATTAAGTTGTAAAATCATAGTTTAATAGAGATACAAGTTAAACAGATTATATTTCATTATTATAAGCAACACACCAATCACAGATTTACAATAGGAGCTAGTTATTACTGACTGTCAAGTAATATTCATTGTAGGCGCCAATAAAAAGGTTTAAATGATAGGAAAAAGCAGTCTACAAGTAAGAAATAATAGCGGAGATAGAATTATAGAAGTAAGATAAATGCTTAGTAGAGGCAGACGTGTAATGGTGTCATGGTGCTACTCAATCTACAAACTGGCGTAGCCTAACTCATTTCTTAGTCTAGCTTGACATTTCACTCACAAGGAAACACAAACAAGTGGTGGCGAGCAATTTAAATAATAATAGTTTAATTGCCCAACAAAAACCAATTACAGGACAAATATATACATACATACGCATTTAGTATTCACAATATAATAATAATTCGCGTAATAAGTTAAATAGTAAAAAAAAAAAGTTAAATAGTAAAAAATTAAAAAGTAAAATATCATAATCAATGCAATTAGCCAATGTTCACATACGATATAATGGTGCCTTACGGGGCAAATTTGTATTTGGTGTTGTTAATGCAAAACTAGGAGAGTATCTGGAGGAAAAACGAGGTATGTGGAACTTTAAGGAACCAAGAGGTAAGGAACTGTCAATCAGCCCATTCACCAGTCGCCACAAAAAATGAACACCATGCTGATCCCGGCGAGCTATTAACGTGCTGTTCACGTAATGCTTCATAATAGACACCGCTAGATGGATATTGGCCGTCTACTTTAAAAGACAGAAATTTTAAGAATCGTCTCCGTATGCGTTCTAATATTAACTGGTGCGATGTGTAATAAGGACACCACACCACAGAAGCGTATTCTAGAGTACTCAACACGAAAGCAAAATTATAAAATCTTCAATAATCCAGTATCATTGAAATATCTTGATGTGCGTATAATGAAGCCCAACTTCCTAGACGCGGCGTACGACAATTCCTCTATATGCTGAGTGAAACTAAGACGGCTGTCAAACAAAATACCCAAATCTTTAATAGTATAGGTGGTAGGAAGTATTTGACTATCTGCCACATACGACGATGCCATGTTGTTCAGTTTACGTGAATAAGTAACAGAAGTATATTTATTAAGATTCAGCTTGTTTTTTAGGCACCAGTTCGGCAACGTGTCCAGATTTTCTTGCATTCTCCGAATGTCATCCACCAAATCAATGACAGAGAAGACCTTTACATCATCAACATAAGCAAGGGTGGAACAAGTTAAAGAAGTAAGTAAATCATCAATATAGATAATAAAAGGCGACGGACCAAGGTTCGATCCCGGTGAAATGCAAGATGTTGACACAAAATCAGACGATGCGTAGCCATTATAAAAGACGTAACTTTTCCTGTGGTGTAGACAATAACCCAGTGAATGACGAAGAGAGTCCAAAATGACTTAATTTAGTTAGAAGTAAGCCATAATCGATGGTATCAAAATCACTTGAAAAGTCAGTGTAAATAACATCAACTTTTTTGTTTTCATCAAGTTTTTCGCTTATAAACTGCGTAATTGTTACTAAATTAGTTGCGGTTGATCTTCCCGGTAGAAATCCATACTGATGGAGCAAAAGAAATGGAGCAATGTCACTAAAAACTGCAGCATAAAGCACGTGTTCATATACCTTCGCAAAGTTTTACAGAATCGTTATCGACCTGTAGTTTTTCATTAGCGAGGCATTATCCTTTTTATAAACAGGAACCAGTCTACCACGCTTCCATCTTTCAGGAAAAAACTGACGTTCTGATGGATAAATTGATTATTATCGACAACGGTTTGGCAAAAACATGTCTCGCATCCCGAACTAAAAAACCAGGTAGACTATCGTCACCAGCGGTGTTCTCATCTAGAAATTTGGCCATAATCTTCACCAAATCATCTTCTGTGGTAAGTGGCAAGATAACAGGCAACCAACTAAATGAAATTTAGTAACCTACTAAATTTCATTTAGTTGCAGCACAGTATATAAACCTTATATACTGTTATGTTATAAGAACAACGGTAACTTCCTGGCTGCCAAAAGGGGAATACAGCGCCCCATCGACGACACTAATCTTTAGTATTCGCTTTAATATTTCCAAAACTATGAGATTATATCGAAAACGCTGTATAAGCTATATCTAAGTGAAATTAAGATAAATATTAAACTGTTTTGGTAGTACTAAAAGGTGCTGCCAATAGTTTCCCTCTCACAATTGTTGCTCATTGGCAATAGCCCTCACCCCTCATGAATAAACTATACTAAAGTAGCAAATCAAACGGACGCTGCCTAAGAAATAATTTTAAACAAGGTAAAGTATAGTGTTTTGATTGTGAGACAATAATAACTGAATATAGGTTAAGAGGAAACGAAAGTGTGCATACTTATTTCAAACCATTTATGGAAAATTTTAGAAAAGATGAAGAATTGTGTTACGAGAGAAAGATACGAATAACCACCAATGGACTACAAGCCTTCTGCTGTTCTATGTACTTGATATTTGCAAAGTCAAACGCAAACAAGCAATATCCAATACCAGAATGTATACACAGTTAATATTTCAGAACTAGTTTCACTCTAATCGCAACTAATTGAAGAACGTCAATGAAAAGTAACAATAAAATATTTCGGATCTATAAAAACGTGAGAAAACTTTACAATGTAATAAAACGTGAACAACAACGAAAACCCGCAGAGAGAAGAAACAACAGAAATTTCTCAGGAACCCACAATGTAAAACCAGATTCGACAAAATAAACCATTAAGCGATTAAATAGATGAAAGCGGTTTAAACATTGAAATAGATAGGCAAAAACAAAAGAGACACCGAGAAGATAAAAAGCAACGAAAAAGATAGCAAGAGTGATTTGGACTTTATGGATTAAGTAATCATTGGGTTAGTAGTAACCGTTAGATACACAGGAAAAATGATCAAGCACTCCACGCAAAACTGTTACATTTCTCTAAAGATTTTATTGTGTGAGAAATTTAACATGGTTAATCTTCTAGACTAAGATATGGGTACAGAAATGGTATTTGCCAAAATTAACATCTTCTTAACAACCGAAACCGTAACGACATTGCTTCAATCATACCATTTTAAACTTTATATTATAATTATTGTCCTCCTTGCCAATGCCAAGTTAATACGTGAAAATTATGATTGCAGAAGCAATTTATGTCTATCCTGAAATCCGAAATTCGTTAATAATAATGACATCACTTCCAAGACAATGTAATATTAGTAATTAGTTTTTAACAATTTTGTTGCTCCTCCCTGTATAAAACGGATAAGGGGCAAGTTCTTAACGATGAGAAAGGAAGGTAAGCTTGATTAATAGACAAATATTGTGTACTGTCGCAATATCTGCAAACTACTAAGGCCAAAGGAACATTTTAACAAAATAACATTATTAAATATTTATAAAAGTATTTTCGATAAAGTCATTTTCCTGCCGAACAATGTGATAATTTGTTGAAGTGATGCTATACGTATTTCAGAAGATCGTTTTATTAAATAAAAATATTTTATGCATTAACGTATTTTTCCACTGCTTACGTAAAACGTTACGGAATGGGTTGTTTTAAAAATAGATGACCCTCATTGCGTCATATCCAACAGAACAGCTAACCCTTCTTGATGCGTAAAGGATTCTCTAAAATTTTAGTCGCAAATTCTTTACGTAGAAACATATCTCTATGATAGATTCTTTTTTCTTTTTAATTCATTATAATTAACCTTTCTTGTGTTTTTATTTATCTTTTATTTATGTCCATTTATATCTTCGAGTTTGGTATGTACTTATACCTTATCGACATTCTCACATCATATAACAAATCAGTACTTATGTATGTGTATATGCAGCGTAGCAAAAACTATGATATTCCTAATCGAACCGTATTTCACAATAGCAAGTACCTACTAGGTGTTTTATCTAGAAAATTTTAAATCTGAATAGGTTCCTATAAAAAATAAATGATACAAACCAACTGTCAGATAAAATGAAGACATGTTGGTATTGATTTGCACTTTTATCTGGGAAGCAGATTTATCTCTCGGCACATAAGTCCTGCAATTGGTTTTCTACCTATGTATGTCTTATCCGTCTTTATGTAATGAATAAAAGGCAATAAACTAAACAAAATACAAATAACGTAGACTTCACCAACAAAAACGTAGCTGGGTATATACACACTCGGACTTTTTTTGAAATAAAGTATTCCTTCAATTAGTGGTATAATATAGACAAATATTTATCAGAAAAAGTTCTAACCAAATTGGACGTATTTTTATTCAATAGAAGATGTAAATGTTAAAACTGTAGTAAGTTAGACTACTTTTAAAATGCAATTTTGTCGGGATTCAAACGTTCTTCTTCTGAAACATATTACGACAATTGTAAAATTCTGATCAAGCGAAATTCATTTCCAAGTTCATTACATTGTTACATAGTTTTGTGCTTCAGCGAAATATGTAGGTATGTATGTACGTACACCTTCCGACAGAATTAATGTCGTCGTCTTCGGTCGGCATCGGTTTCTGTAGGTAGGAGATTTATTGGGGTATTAGTATTTTAAACACCGGACAATTGTGTGGATCAGATACGAGAATTGAAATTATGTGTTGAAAATGTATACATATACCGATATAAATATATAAAAGGTTATCATACATAGGTTACTTTAATTTGCAGATGTCATTTTAAAATACTGTTAATACACAAAATTTAAATGCATCGGTGGAAAGCATCGTTTTTATTGCTTATTATATTATATATAAAGAACAATTAATAATAAACACGGACATTTGTTAGAAAACTGCAGCTACACACTAAATTAGAAAGACTATTAAGGTTACGAAATTTATTACACTTACAATAATTAGACACTGCCATACAGATATATGGATCATTATTCATCATTATTCGATTACATTAATTTTTTTAATATTTTATAAATTAATAAATAGGTCATTTTTGTGTTTCTTTAACTTTTATTTTATTGTTGTCTCCAAGTAAGCATGTGCCTTTAAACAAATAATATAATGAAACCAAATATTGTTATTATCTTCTTACCAACAACAATTTTATTACAATGGTAAATAGTTATTGGCAAACGTTTTTAAAATCGCCATCTAAACATTAAGGTTATTAATAAACCATCCCAATAATTAATTTTTTTTGAAACTATATATAGTAAATTTGCAAAGTAACTCTATTTTTCTCTATTCTCCCAACATTTTTAAAGCAGGTTCCTTACATAATTTAACTATTTTGTTTCGTGAAGTTCTTCCTTCCAACGCGGGAGAAAAATTCAACCCCAAATACGTACTACAAAGGTATGATTTACTATGTAAAGTAAGTAATTAATATAACTCCATCCAAATAAATCCGTCCAACTTCTGCTACCTTACCTTTTTTCTTTAATTTGATATACTAAATAACCTAAATAAGCTATTCAATAGAATCAAAACCTTGAGTTCCTTTGTAAACTTCTATCCGCGAAAGCTTGAGCTGATATTCCTAGTAGAGATGGGCAAAATGACTCTTTTTGAAGAGTTGCTTCTCCGCATCTGACTCTTTTACAAGAATCGATTCACTGAGCTGACACAAAAGAGGTGAATGACTCACTTATTCGGTTGGATCGTAATGTGCAATACATACGATGAAAATCAGCGAGTTAGTTCAGAATGAATCATATTCTCTTGCATACGCCGGTATCTACATACATATTAATACGGTTGGTAGTGTTTGTTGATGCGCGTTATGTTGTAGGTAATTCTATTTCAATTATTTATTATTCCATATTAGTCCCAATTTAATAAAACTAATCTAAATTTATAATATCCGATTAGTTATATTCTTGCTATAATCGCGCTCTTATTTTGAGCACAAACAAAGACCCAATAAGATACATAAATCTCGTTCATATTTTGTCTGTTTCAATATAATTTTATTATGTGCTGACCGTACCTATAAAATTGTAAACAGAAAACTCGTCTTTCGATGACTGAATCACCGCAGTGTACCATATTTCTCTGATTATATTTCGCAATTCGACAGTTTTATATATTATAATGAAAGAGTCAAAGAGTCGAGTCTAAAATATAAACTGAGCTAACTCAGTAGATCTTCCACGGGAGTCAGCTCTTCGAATCAGCTCACGAATGAGTTACCCACCT
>SMLS01075044.1:0-22032 GCA_004785975.1 Popillia japonica | reverse complement strand
CGGATTACGAAAATAAAGACATATTATTATTATTATTATTATTATTACGATCAAAACTATATTGAGCAGACCAAACGATTTATTAGCACCCGATTCAAAGAACATATGGCACATCTTAGATATAAAACATCTGAAACATCTATGGTCGACCAACATATGTTGGGTACAAGATATGATATAATATAACCATAGATATCCTCAAGATGAGGAAAACTGTTTCGTAAAATAGGGAACTTGATGCATTTGAAAGCATCTACATTCACAAAAGAGACATACATAAATTATTCAACTCTGATTCAGGACCAATACCAAGGTAAGATGACTTATACAGATTATTGACGAAATAGTTATTCGTTAATATTGATATGTAATGCTCCCCCTTTTGCCTTAATTACAGCTTTTGATGATATTTAGGGATAGCTACCTACATGTTTAAAACAAATTTCCGGAGAAATACACACTCATTTCCGCAAAATTCGTCCTTTGAAAGCCAGTTTTGTCTGTTTGTGTTTTTGGATCCTTTCTTCTAGAATATGCCACAAATTTTCAATGGACGACGAGTGACTGCGGCGGCGAATTTAACAACCGTACCTGAATATCTACGATCCACCTAATTTGGCGAACTTTGTAGCAAGGGTCGCTGTCTTGTTGAAATTAGTATCGTTTATTATTAGTATCATAAAATGTTACCACTGACGGTTCAAATATCTCCCACATATTTTACAGTAGTAATAACACATTGTGGCTTCCCTTTCCTCCACCGAACGTATCGACTTGTAGAAAGACTTATACATCTGCAGTAGGCACTCCCTGCATATTAGAATTGAACTATTATTGTGTTTGGACATAAGACGCGCATACAGCATCTTATTGTTGATAAAAGACGAATAATAAAACAACAATAAAGTACTTAGATCTCCATTCGATTTATCTCACCATATCACAATCTTTGTTGCTCCAATTTTCTTTTTGCCCACATAAGGCGCTGTTAGCGATGTTTCTCAACGAACAAAGGTTTTTTCTTGTGGTCGCTGAGCCCGTACGTTTACAGCCATTAACCGTCTTCGTACTGCGCACACAGAAACTACCATGTTATGTTGATCGTAAAGCTCACTAGAAATTCTTTCAGTGGTTTTTTGCTTATCCCTAAGAGCTGTTTATTCTATTGAATGATCTACTCCTTCAGTTGTAACGTGCTTTCTTTTCTGTTGGTACCGTTTTATGGTATTCTGCACCGTGCACTGAGAACATTATCTGCGATCAGTGTGCAATAAAACAATTTGAACAAAACGAATCACATTATTTGGCTGTAACTTTAGTATAAGCGCATTTTCAAATAACATTACCAACATGTCCTCATGGCACAGTTTTAATATTTTTTTTGCAGAGAAAGTACTTTTTTTAACCCACCCATTTGCAGCCACGGTAGTTGTAAAGCCTGTACTCCCGTGTCTGAATTTGATCATTGATTTATTTTCAGGAAACCATTATAAACATTTAGCATAATCTGTTTCGGATCTATCCGTAAATATTGCCTTTTGTCTTCATTGTCATTTTATTCTTTATTTCTGTAGACATTACGGTTGCCAGAACCTACGGCACTATCTTCCGAACGTCTGAATATTATAATTTTTCAATTATCGGCTTCCTAATGTGCCTATGTCCAATAAACTAATTTGAACGTAAATAGAAGTGCATTTTATGGCGATTAAATTTAAAATCGATGAAAAATATATTCTGAAAAAATTTATTAATTTTCCAAATGTATTATTAGAGTAGCGATCGTTACGCATTTAAGAAATATAAATAAGTATCGGTAACGAATATGGAATTTAATTACTACATATTATTCTAAATAAATCTATCTAGATCGTACCTGATCTTTTGTCAAGTTTTTATCTTTGCGGTAGATACAAGTGCGTAATTTAATTAATTACGTAATTTAAATGTAGCTTTGTTAAGCATTACCTCGTCATAAATTATGCCGCGCTGTTAAGCATGTCCCAACAGAAAATTCAACCAGAGTACTGATCTAACGAGACGTGTAACAAGCGTCACCGATAATATTCGAACCTTGGTTTATTTCATTTCCATTATTTCATGTTCTTAGGTGTTCCTAATAATATTACTTTAAAACGGCTACTAGTAAACGTAGATTAACCAATTTTTTGACGGTCTATCATCAAACACAAAACTGGTTGCGATTAACACTTGGTTTCTAAGTCTTTGGGCCTGCATGTTCTATTTAAGTATTATCTAAGTGTTATTATCCTGTGTTGTTTCTTGTTTGTCCTCTAACTTCGTGCGATGTAAAGGTTGATATTTTCAAAATCTGAATAGTTTGGCCGTATCCCGTATACTTATAATATCTATGTACAGTTATAGTTTCATGAACTTATATCTGACAGGCCTAACAAGTCAATTATGGAGAAAAAATAAATATTGTTATATTATACAAAATTAAACAAAACAAATATTATGAAAGATTACTGTACCATAAAAATTCAAATTACAGTCGCTACAAATATGGGGTCTTCTTTTTATCATGACAAACTTCAACGGTTACCAAAATCGTAGAGTATAATTCAAATACTTTAAGTAATGGTTTTCTTTAATAATTAAATTCAATTCCCAACTTCACTTAAATAAATAATAAACCTCGCTAGCTCCTTATCATATATAATACTTACATATATTATATTTTTATGGGCGTATAAACTGCTTAATATAAACGATAGCAGATAATACATATACATACATACATATAGCACTTTCTATTGTCAAATTACAGATCTGTTATTAATTTTTGCCCAGACAATTTGGGAAATAACCGGTGTCCCGTTCTGTGAAAAAATAAATAGAAAACTGGTAGTATTAAATGTAATTAATCTCACTGACCATTGTTGCATATTTATAGTAACATCAAGTGCATAATTAAAACACAAGCGTAGCCTCGTACGGTTATCATTTGTATAATCTACGAGATTTTGATAAAAATTCTCGGTAATTCATTCGATACGGTTTGGTTAGGTTCAACGGAACAACAAAAGTATAAATTGACATCGAACGCTTACGTACTTATCTATGTGTCTATAAAATAAAATCTTCATAAGCTGATTGTTACACTTACACTTTTATGTATCACTAAACAATTTTCTCAATAACGAACACCATAATGAAATTGACTATAAAATACTTCCATACCAATTTTAGCGTGTACGGAATATCAGTAACGAATACACACTATTGATGCTGGTAAATCCCCTACACATCAATGTAGGTCACATAATTGAACTGGTATGTCTGTCATAAATACAGAGTTATGCACAACTGAAATTAGTTGTTATTTAAACCATTAATTCAATAAAAGAAGACGCCGTGAAACGTCGATTGGTATTGATATAGTATTGAATATTACTATTTGTGGTAAGCTTCATATTTGCGGCGATATTTTACGAGAGATATATTTTGACATATACTTTTTTCATAGCGGCTTCCTAAACCGCATTTCTTGTCGAGTATACCACTGCAGCTCTTGCTAAATGTATAATTATGTAACTAAGAAGAAGGGAAGAAATATTACTGACACAAATTTTCGGTGAATTCATTCCCTTACAATGCCTTAACCATTAATAGAATCTTATCGATTGTATCCGTAAATATTCATTTTACGCAATCAGCATTTTTTTTAGAATGTCAATAGTATTCCATATAAAATATTCAACATTTTTTCACAGAAGTCGAGATGTCTGAGTTCAGGTGATCCTGCCGTCTATTGTTTGCCGTCTGATTATCCATTTATTCAGAAATTCCCATTTAACATTCAAATACCTTCTCACAGTATAAATTGCACAGTGTGCAGGGGATCTCATTCTACCGAAACATGGAATTATAGAAATTTTAGGTACATACAAATACCTTGTTACCCTTATACTACATTAGTACTATAAAGTACTAATAGTTATAACTAGAAATGGGCAGTTCAGTTCAATTTGCAGATCCGTGTCATTAGTTCTAGTTCATTTTACTGAATTGTATCGTTGAGCCAGTTCGTAGTTCATTTCTGATTTTCAGTACACATATTTACTCTTGTTACATGCGTATATGACCCAACTTATGTATTGTCATAAGAAGCCAGTACGACAGCACTGCTCAATTCTCCATCTATATAGAGTTACTTAATTAGTCGATCATAATTACTTTAATACATACATACATAAGAATTAGAGATTTATTATCAAATATGTGCTATAATTCTATTATTCATTACATTTAAAGCAAGTTGTTTAAATATCTGAGTTGTTCCTACTAAACTAATAAAGCGTATTTTATTACATAGTACAATTTTAAAGACCCATTTTACACAAAATACGTTTTTTTGAAATATCTATTTACATCGCATATTTTATTTGCTTATTCACAATTATTGGATGTATACATATTTAATATTACAAATAAGGGTATATAATATATAACTACGAATCTTGTAGCAGTCAATTTACCTACTACTCAGTTCATTTCGACCGGTTCTCTCATTCGGCTCTTATGAGTCAGTCAGTTCACCTAGTTCCTAAGTTCATTTGAACTTGTGGCTGTTTCGAGTCTTGTGTGTCAATAAGTTCACCTAGTTCCTAGTTCATTTCGAACTTATGTGTGCGGATCTTGTGTGTCAGTAAGTTCATGTAGTTCTTAGTTCATTTCGAACGTCGCTCTTGTTGGGTTTTCAATGCGCTATACATTATTTTATAATTGTACATATAGACATAATAGAAATCTTGTTTAATATTTCAATTTCTATAAAAATTTAAGTTATGTGCAGTAATAATGGTAATAAATGAATGATGAACTGGGAACTACTAAGAATAATTTTACTGTCACAGTTCATTGAGTCTTTTTAAGGATACGTATCTTTGAACTGAGTAGTTCGTGAACTGCCCATCTCTAGCTATAACAGTAAGAATTCTGGCTCTAACCACTAACTGTTCTCTGGAGCTAGTCCCATAAATGTTGATGAGTTTCAAGCCGAAACGCTTGTCATTTCTAAGCTAGAACAATAACTTTTTGAAGGTAGGTCGTAATTATTCTAGCGGTATAGACATATTGTCCTTATAACCAGGAAATTATCAGCAATAAACCTAGAAGCGACATGGTCGGTCAGGATCTGAATTTTATGTGTGAAGTCAGATTTCTCTTAGACATGTAGTACCTACATATTTCATATTTCTACAACTACATTTAATAATTAACACATCTAATATGATGGATGTATGTACTTAAGAGACAATTATACACTTTTCTAATGGCAAGAGATTACGAATGAATAAACATATTAATTTGAGCTTTATTAAACTCGTGTTTTAATTTTAAAATATAATAATTTTAAGTACTATAATCATATATTTTATTTTTTAGCAATTTCCCCCATGCCAACGACTACTGTGTACGACAAAATAACTTTTGTTGTTGGTAGAGATATTGGCTACAAGTGGAAGGAGTTCGCAAGGGCTTTGCATATTCGCGAAGGCGAAATAGACAATTTGGAAATGAAACATAAAGATATTCCCGAACGCGTTCGCGAAATATTGAATGCGTATCGAGAAATGACACCGCGAAATTATTTTCGTACGAATTTACTGGATGCTCTTTGTGTAGCAAGGAGAAAGGACTTGAGTTATTCAATAGCCAGTATAATGGATAACTCAAACATGGCTTTTTGAATGTGATATGTGCAAGCTTTCAGTAGCATAACTTTGAAGGTTATCTGTATGGGTTAGATAAGCACTTGATTATTTTTGTATAGGTTAAGTGTTAGATATTTGTAAGATAGTGATTACTGCTGTAAAACTAACACTAGTGTGTAAGAGTAAAAAGGTTTTTGTGATTGATCTGCCTAGTGCTTTACAATTTATATACTTTATACATGATGTGAGAAAGAAATCTAATCTACATAACTTTTTGATACATTGTATTATATTCAAGAACATACACATCTACTACTGTGTATATTCTTGAATGTATTTATAACTTAATTTCTAAATTGGGTACGTGTATTCCGGTAGAAACGTTCGATTATATGCAAATTTATTAAATTATATATTGCTAGTATAAATACAGATTTCTTCTTATATTTTCGTAAATACGTCGTAAGTAGCATATATCTTCTCATATATAGATATTTCATACTCAGTGAATGGAGTTTTATGATAACAGACGAGGCACATCATAATCAGTAAAATCAAAAGTAGCTAGCTACACAAAAGTGCTTGTCCTGTACGATGTTGCCAACTCGTAAGTATGAACTTCACCGTTAACACGAATTGCATGTCAATGAGTTATCGTGACTATACATAACCTGTTAGAGAAAAAAATTGGCAATAATGCGTCCCCATTATGACGTGCTTCGTCTGTTATCGTAAACAGATTATAACATTATTTTCGTAACTATTATTATTCGAACATTTTAAGTATGTTTTCAATACAGCGCAATGTACTTGTAATTTAAAGTCACTGTAAATGTACTGCTGTAAAATACACGTATGCAACCTCGCAGATTATACTTTGATTTTTCTATGCCATTGCTATTAACGTCGTAGTAATTATAAGCTGTTATAAATCTTTGGCAGTCCATTTAAAAGTTTTCCTTATCGAAGATTTATTGGTGAAGAAAACAATAACAACTTACCTGATGATTGAACCTAACTGATGATTGTACATATTGAGAAAACTTCAGCAATTAAGCCTGGCGGATCAAAGCTACTTGTTACGAATGAGCATATCTAGTAGAAGTGACCTATATGTAGTAGTGAGTCTACAGGCAGAGTTACTCACAAAATGATCAAACAGCATTGCCCAACTAGTATTCTTGGACCTTTCTATAAGTTTCGATGAAGATGATATGAATGCAGGAAATTTTACTAGACCCTAAAGAAAGAGCGCTAATACCATGAAAATTGAACAAAAAATCATATAACAAAGTACACAGAACCTAAACACATGTACCTAACACATATACCCCGAAAAGGACATACACGGCATTACAAGTATGTATATTTAGATTGATTCAATAATGTTGGAAAATTGTCTACAGAAATTACAAGACCAAAGCAAACGAAATCTGGCATATCTACAGTAAAGATATTTTATCGTTGTAGGTCTCTACATATAGAGAAGCATACTATTGAAGATAGCTGTCTAATCTTCAAATTATGCTTTTCTTTGCATTGTAGTGATATTCTCATGCGAAGCGTCTCACCTAATTAGATCATGCTACAAGTACATTATACTTGATTTTGTCGAGCTAATTTACTGCATGTAATTAGTATGCAATTATATTACTTTAGAATCGTTTCATAACAATCGCATTCGTGCGAAATCTAACTAGTTACAGTTAAAAGTTACTCAATCGTTTTTATTTCTTAATGTTATTACATAGAAACACCTGTTGATAGGATAACCTTAAATGTAACTATTACTTTAAATTACTTCTTGGCATTTATAAATGTTCCTGTAATTGGACGTAAAACCTGCTGGAATTAAATTATGAAATGTAATTGACACAGATCTGGTAATCACATTGGCAAATCCATGCGTTCTGAAGTGGAGCGTATACGGAATCTCCATGACTCAAGCGCAACTGCCACGAGATTTTGGTCGACCCATGCAGTATTACATGATTTCAAGATATGAGATAAAGTGCTTGAACTATCAGAATATTATATTTTATCACGCTAAAAATAAACACCTGTATCCTCCCATACGTACAACGATTTGGATACTGATAATGATCCTTTGCAACAAATTACAAACTTGTGTGACCAGAATTCGCCGAACTGATCTCATTTATTTTTCCACGTGCCTCGCTATTTAATCTACTCGAAGCTACATTGATTAATGGCAGAGCAGCATTCTTATCAATGTGTATGAAATTTGCAGCATGCTATTACTGCACTGTTTTATTATACTAAATATAAATACATAGTAGATAAATGCAGAAAGTACATCAAACAGATGGTCATGTTATAGTTGATCCCGTTTCACGAGCACACTGAAAAATTGGTAATATATACGGAATATCACCGAAGATGACATTTTTGCGCGATTACTTTGTAGACAGTGGGGGATAAACAAGCGATGTGAGAAAAACTTCTCCTGAAACAAACTACACGATACTTCGCACAAATAGCCACGTACAAATCACAGCTTTAAATATTCTTTTTATATTTGATGTCTAAACAGCAAGTTTCTCGCTTCTAATCATTTAACAAAAATGAAAAGGTAAAAACAATGCCGGTATAAACTTGTCTACATTATAATAACTTCTATAATGCATGTAGATTTTTAAAGTCACTAAGAAAATGTCATGATTTTTCACCATTTGATTGTTGTTGAAACCTTATGTAATAGAATCCGTATTACAGTATTGGTCATAGGCTGAGGATTATGGATACTTACTTACTAAAAATAATTTATTCTTCTGACGTAAAGACGTCCGTATAGTTGTAGCGATGATTCAGTTAAAACTTCTAACTGAATAAAAAATACTTTTCTTCATTTCTACTAGCTAGAAAAATATATATGTACAATGGCGTATATTACTGTAATATAATGTTATAATTTGGCGACTCTAACTACAGCGTAGTTAATGAGCTTATTATAACAGTTTTAGTTTTTCTTGAAATATTTTGGGAATATCTAGTAAATTTGATAAGTAGAGTAAGTAAGTTGTAGGTGTGGTAAGTGTTAGTTTTTTTGTATGGAATCACTGATTTTTGCTTTCAACAATTGCATATTCACGACTTCTTTTATACCACATTGTGCGTTATTATCTGCAATACTTACGTAAGTACCGTTTGCGAATAAATTTATCGATAGATTTTTGTTTCAAAAATTGTACGTTGGATCTACTAGGTTAATACGTCTAATTTGAGGTACTGCGTACTTATTCTCTTCTAACTAAACCCTTACCTACTTCAATCACCTACTCTAGTACGGGTTAAGATATTAGTTTCAACTGACGTTCTTACACGTCTGTCATTCAATACGTAGCAATGTCCAGATCTGTATTTATTAACGAATACTTTGAAATACACAGCTCCAAGAAATTAACACTCCATTACGGAATCCTTCTTAAAACAATAGTATATGATGAGATAGAGAAATATATTCGATGCTTCGATATCGAACAACCATTAATAAGTAATCTTTTATTAATCCCTTAATAAATTTGCCTTTACAAATTGAAACACAGTGAAAATCAATGTAAAATGGAAGCATTCGAAAACTGCAGCAATAATTTTTTTTTATGAAAGGATTTCAGTGTCAACTATTTCCACCTCTGCTTCTAATAATGGCTTGACATCGTGCTTATGTCATTATGTTCCAATCCATTTCATATTTCGACAAGGCGGTACCCCGCCTCTTCCAGGATGTTGTATAATTTTGTATGCATCTGCCAAGCATGTCCCAGACATAGTCGAGATCGGATCGAGATCTGAACTTGTTGCTGGCCAGTCCATGGTGTTGATTCCAACCACCTCAAGTTATTATTGAACAATGCGTGCGGAGTCGCACATTATCTTGCATTAATAAAAAAATCGGACCGATATGTATTTGTTATGTACTGATCAGTATTAACATTTCCATTGCTTAACCGTACTAAATCTGCGCGCGTCGTTAGAGAGATGCATCTCCACACTATTACAAAAGCTCCGCCAAATAATGTATTCAGAATGTTGCACTGAGTATATCGTTCATTTGATCGTCTGAACAACGAACATATCTATCACAGTTATAAAGACAAAACCGGGATTCAGCTGTAACGAGATCGTGCGGCCAGTCGTCGTGCAACCACTTCACATGAGCGAGGAAAATTCAAGCGAACTTTGCAATGGTCTACGGAGAGGGTGGACCTCAGACAGGCACACGACATAGCAAATTAGCTTATTTTAAACGTTTGTGAACTGTTTCTATGCTAATTCGAGTACCATAAACTTGCTGTAGTTGAGATTGTAAACATCTGCTTGTAACGAATCGTGTTAGAGCAAAGTCTAAAAAGCGATCCTGGACATGGGTTGTGACACAATATTTACATTGTGCAGGTCGTTGGACATGATTATCCCTATACCTTATAGCTCATTAAAATATTATTGCATGTGATGTAGTTTTAAGTAACTATCACCAAATGTCAGTAAAAATTTGACAACTGAACTATACTAAGTTGTTTCAAATGAATACCAACCACTACAAATTATTAGGAAACAAGATAAATATTTATCGTTTACTGCATAGTGCGTTAATTTCTTGGAGCAGTGTATAATTATTTACGGTAAGTATACTATAGGCTACACACTGTTAATGAAGCAGGTCAAAAAAGGAGATGCTCACAATATTTAAGTGATCCGTCATTATTATATTGTATGGATATATGTAATGGATATTGCATGGAAAAAAAGCGAAATTGTAATGCAATGCGGTGGTGCTCAATAGACACAACTTTCAATTAAATACTTTTTAATCTACGTATCTGGCTATCATCATTGATGTTATAAAAATTTACTACTTCATTAAAGACAGATAATTGAAATTCATAGCCTACTTAAGAATCGTTAATTAGTGTAACAGTTTGGGCACTTACCTTTCATAAAATTTTTACAAGTAAATATCGTGACATTTAAAAATGCTGTACTAAGATATATTATGTCCTAAATATTAGAAAGCAGTCACATTTTGTCTTTTATTTCATTGTAATTATAAGTGATACCTTTACTAGTCCTTTTATATAAAGCAATTTCTTTCAAACTTAATATTTTGTATTTAAAAGTATACGTCATTACTTAAGTTAACTACTGTTCATTATATTTCTTCAGAAATTATAAAAATAGCACTTTTAGTGTCTTCTTTAATGTGGGTGTATATGTATAACAACAAATTAAATAAAGTATAATTGTTACTAATATGCTAGTGTAACCAATGTAAATGATGAAATTTTAGTTACAAATATCGAAAATCGTGCTCTCTGGATGTATTTTTATGCATGATACACATGTGCATATATTGTGTGAGCTGTACATGCCAGTGTTAATACAAAATTAAAGTTTTTGTAAGCTTTTTAAATGAAAGAAGAAATAAATACATGAGAAAAGTATTAATTCTTAAGTAAATGTACAGCAGTACGTTAACCACAAAAGAATATTACAATACATCAAAAAATAAAAAACGTAAACAAGTAGCTCATCAAGATGCCATTCCATTGAGTAATATTTATGGTAAAAAATCATTCATTAGAACAAGAGAGAATATGAAATAAATAATTATTGTAACAGATTGGCTATCTTGTTGAGCTCAAAGCTCACAAAAACATTACTGTTATACGGTATACGAATTTTTAGTGGCTGAGCTTGCTTTGTCCATCGTATCTTTATGCACCTGGTATCCTATAGTTACTTTTTGAGCAATGCGTAGCCTCTCTTTAAGTTTTTTTCCGATTTCCAATATTGCGCCACTATGCATAGCATCTGATGTCCAAACTCCTAATCGGAACATAAAACAAACGCTATTAATATACAAAAAAAAGATTATTTGAACATGGTTACATTCATTTTGATTTATGTAATATACATATTCTTGAGAATCATGGTCTGAAATGTCTATCATTTCTGAAAAGAGAACACCCGGAGTTAACAGTTAGTTAGCACCAGGTTAAGTGCAACATAATATCCTGCTTTAATACGTATTGAAATATCGAAAAACTACCGAAATTCGTACTGAGTGGGCACGAGAGCATTTAGTAGAAAATGCTATTAGATAAATGACGGTTTTTTAAAGGTTAGATTGTACTTCGTCCGTAATTATACTTGTTATAAATATTTATATGTATAGCAGTGGATTTTACCATAAATGATAAATAACGGCAGATAAATCTTGTGTAATCTTCTGGTTTACAATGTACTACTAACATCAAATTCAAGTAATTGTATTGGCAATACCTTTACAAATACTCTAAATTTCAAATTAGAAGTAGATATCATATTTTGATTCATCAGATCTTTAATTTTCCAATTGTGTTGTAACTTAAATTTCTAAGTGAAAAATCATTGTCAGTGATTTGATTCATACTAACATTACTCAAGACATATGGACAAGACCCATAAATCGGGCTATATAACCAGATGTTATAATAACGA
The DNA here is from genome assembly GCA_004785975.1 of Popillia japonica. Taxonomy (NCBI): domain Eukaryota; kingdom Metazoa; phylum Arthropoda; class Insecta; order Coleoptera; family Scarabaeidae; genus Popillia; species Popillia japonica. The sequence goes on along the minus strand of SMLS01075044.1, from coordinate 9,850 downwards.
AACATTTTCCAATTGCTTTACTAAGTGAGGGGTGGGAAGTGGTTGGTGGGATGGGTATAATTGACACTAAATTCAATGCATGCCATACACTTAAACTTTATTTTGAATAATTATTTCTTTTAAGGGTAATTCGTATTGGTGTTACAGGCGATGAGCATCTCAAACGTGTAGTTTTGCCTCACATTATTAACCATATTAAAAATAAATTGTCCTTGATTCGGGGAAAAAATGCTCAATACCTAAGTATTTATTGGCAAATCTTTCGTTATTACATAGGCAAATTTTTCGTTATTACATATATAAAATTACGTCTGTATATTACCTATTTTGTCGCCTTTTCCTCTAATATTTACGACAGCACCACATACCTCTTCAGAGTTCTCGAAGGCTTCTCCAATTAAACAAAGAATCTGTAAATCCGATTAGTTACTAACTATAGTTTAACATATTTTCAAATAAATAATAATGCATTAATGTTTGAAAAAGTAGTTAGTTTTATTAATACCCTGCGCCACTCATCTTACTTACGCCAAGTATACAACCCATCTGCATTTACGGATATGTTTAGAAAACCATAAAAAACCAAACTCAGAAATCAGGCACCGACCTACGAGTGTAAGAGGTAATAGTTCGAATTGCACCCTTTCTTTCTCTTCGTTTCACCATTTTGGGAACGCAATTTTGGAAACACTAACAAAGAGGACGAATCAAATTGCTTCATAGAAAAACAGAGCTGTGCTAGTGAATATTATTGAAATGAAATTTTAACTCTGATGCTATATCAAGAAATAAATTTCAATCCATTTTGTGTCATATTCACTGTGTTCTGACGGTGAATTCAACATGAACATTCTTCAGACTTTGTCGGACGATATTCACTAAAACATGGAAGTTTATTGAAATCGAGCAAAATGTCGTAGGACTATAGGAGTAGGTCGATCATAGAAGAAATACGAAAAAAGAATATTTTTTCCTCATCGTCCACTGTGTGGATATAGTGGTACAAAATTATAAAAATAATGAACAGATCATGATTCAATTCATTTTATTTTGTGCAAGTCGAAAGACGCCTACTAAATTAAAAATGACGCTTTACACAAACTTTAAATGCTTGATGATATACGAATCAATTGGATCACTGAGTTAGTACTTAAGAAAACCAAACAAAGAGTACAAAATATAGATCTTGTCACGAGAATTTACTACATAGAGGCCAAATATGTGATGTCGGTGAAATATTTCTCTAAGGAAATTTATTTATTGTTCTATATATAGGATGGCTTCAAAAACAACTTTCTTTAATATTTTTTTGTAAACCAGCAATAAAACTGCATTTTATTTATAAATGAAAGCAATCTTTTCAAAGAAATTAGTTGCAGAAATCGACAGCACAATATCTAGGTTAAAAATAAATGATTACAATTTTAAAGATGCGGAAATGTTGTAAAAATATCAAATTTCAACATAAAATAGTTCTTTTGTAATATTCTTATAATTCTATATCACAGTGATGTGCAGACAATATTAATGGTTTTCCTCTTAGGTGTACATCTATACTTATAGCAAAAAAAAAAAACTTTTCAACAGTCCGTAAAAAATACAGATTATCGAAAAATGCGATACGAACTAATTCTGTGTTAATGATACATACTAATAACGAATGTTTTATCTGAATTGTAGAAACTGTGTTTGGCTATCTCTAGATTGAACGATTGAAAGTGTGCATTTCCAAGATGCTAATTTTGTATAAACTGTTTAACTGAATTATGTTATATTTGTGACTAAAGGTCCCAAAAATACAACAACAATACATAGAAATCTGTTTTACCAGGAAAAAATCCAATATATGTACTACTTGAGGTTTGTTATCACAATAAATTTGAATTAGAAACAAACATAATCGAATTGGCTCATGCAAAAGTATGAAACAAGCTGGTAACGCAAGGACAAATTAACTTTAAATTTAAAACTTTACGTTATACTTTGAAGTTAGTTGTTTTTATGGCAGTTTTACATGAGATAGCAAATAATACAGTTTGCCAAGTATAAATTAGCATAAATGATGTTGAAGTTTAGTATTTCTAATACATGACTATTATCATTATATAGTATACATAATCATTAAATCTACTTACAACGTCTAACCAAAATCTATCTAGATCATTCCCACGTTGCTTCTTTTCTAAATTGATTAACCAACGACCTCCACGAATGTTAGCATCATCTTCCCACATCGGTCTTATACCTTTCTTAAATAATGAGTAGTCGCAGCCTTGGCGTAATTCACTCGCTAACTTTATATGATTGTAGAGACTAAAATTGTTAGACTAAATCATTGAAGTGGTAATTTACTATATATTACCTCCAAAAATCTTCTACTGTATCGAATGATGCAATTTCTTTTTGGTTTTTTTCCCATGAATTGCTTCGATCATTCTCATAGTACCACAATGTCCAACAGTTGTGCAAGGGATGTTTAATAGAGTAGTCTATGGTATCAACAATTTCTGGTTCTTGCTTATCGTTCTTATCATTCTTAAACAAATAAAAGGGCAAAAGTTTAGTTTCATATAAGAATTAACTGCTACAAATGAAGTAGGCACTTACAAGAAAAAAGTTGAAAGTGTATTGACAATATGGATATTACTGATGTTATTTTATTCTTGGAAAACATATGATGTATTGAAAATTTCTTGTAATAATTAGCTCAACAATATATAACAAAACATACCTCATTTTCCAAGGAATTTGCAGACATTTTAGTAGCCGACGTACAGCCCTACAAAAAGGTTATTTACGTTGGTAACGAAATATGTTATAACTGCGGTATAGACAAAATGGGAAAGCATATCCGAATGAAATGTCACTGTCATAAATTCAATTTGGCGCGTTTATTTCAAATATGCTTCGTTAAATAAAGCATATGTAGCTGGAGAACATTTGTAAATATATACTGAATAAAAAATATCATATAAAGATCTTGTTACTTACCCACATTTTTAGAGAATTATGACAATACACTAAAATTCAAAACGAACACAAATGAAACAAATGTATGACTATCTTTTTATAAGCCTACTAAAAAAAGAGGACCGTTTTTACTTACAAAATTTGCAACTTTATAAAGTTATTCTATTCGTTGTTACCTTTTACAAGAATAAAATTCTTAATAATCTTATTACTTTATAGCTCTTTTATTGTAATAACTTAGTTGTACATAGTAATTGTACAGCATACTCTATTACAAAATATTTGGCAATTGCATAAAATATACACATAATAGATGTAATATCGAACGTTTTAATGCTTAATAGTAATTTATCCAACACCATTAAATTATGAGGTCATAATCATGGTCATTTGAACTATCTAAAATGGCCTATAATTCACTCTTGAATTAACTTTTCTCATCGTTGAACGTGGTTGAACCGAATAATTTGTCACGGCAGTGTACTATAGAATCTTGCTGAAAAAAAAATGCTTCTGCAGTTAATACTTCCAGAATTTGTTTTTAAAGTAATCTGATACTGTTTTTTTTTTTCTTATATCTGTTAACAAGCACGACGTTTCTTTTATTCTTATTGGGCCTGATTCACTTTGTTTTAATAAAATTGATGGTTTCAACGTGCATGTGTAGCTATGCTCGTTTCCTCTCACTATAGATAAATGTCGATACTCAGAAATCAACGCAGCAATTAATGCTATATCTTTTTTCAGACTAACTTTAATTGGGAATTGATCTACAGTAGTGGTGAATTTCTGCTACCTCAGCTTGAAAGACCGTCGTGTTCTTGCTGAAACTTATCGTAAGAGCCTCTTTAATTTCCATATATACCAGCTCCTACGCCGTATTCCATTTTGGAGCCGTGTACAGTATTACTTTAGTTGTGCATATAAAAACTATTATCATACAGTTTGTATTCAGGCAACAAATCACAAACACAATGCCACTTTGGTGTGGAAGGTGACTAAATTTGTTATATTTTAGTTTTCCTTTTTTAATTTCGTGTACAAGCAAATGCATTTCTAACAATTATCGTTTTGATGACGCTCCACAAGTGTTATATATAGACTACATATAGAACAAATGATATAGTCTCTCACACAATTATATAAAAAATTGGCTAAAGTATGAATACATAAAGCTATGGCTTCAAACAGGGTTCACAGTATATATATACAAGCTTAATCCATATAACTTATGTCAGCAATTTTATTCAATGAAATATATTAAACTACATTATACAGGCTTTAAATGATAATATCTTTGAAGCTAATTCTTTTAACTTTACATATTTTGTATATAAAATTCTTAGCAATATAAATAACAAATTTTACAAGATTCGTATAAAATGTTGGTAAATTTATATCTTACAATTTAATTACTTATGAGCCCTAGATAATCATCCATTAATGTTCCAATCGCAAACTAAAAACAAAGTATGTATATTTGATTACCTTTACCATACAAGAATACTTACAATACCAGTTGCATCCACTCTCGTACCCACAATTTTTAGTCTAATTTCTCCTTCTGCATGAATAACTACATCCTCATCCTTTGTTTTATAACATTGCGGGTTAACATTCGGACAAAACTCCATTTCGGCAGGAATAGACTGTATTTTGAAATTATTATAACCTTTTACTATATTTGTATCAAATTACAACTTACATGATGAGAAATAAAACATGATAAAGGACCTATTTCTGCAAACATTCCAACCTAAAACGCAAAATAATGTAATTAGCATTTTTCTCTATAACGGTTTAAGCCTTGTATCATAGGACCTTACCTTGTTCACTTGTCGTACTACTGCATCTAAAACTTCTCCTTTGAATGGCCTGAACACTATTGCTTTGTATTTAACTGGATAAACAACAAAGCCTTGGCCAGGTAATATTAGGCCTGCTCCGATATTATCTATAGTGGTCACTGCTATCACAAAACCATACCTAAAATATATTTTTTGCAGAAATACGACAAAGTAAGTATAGAATAGCATACTTTCCAGTACACGTCCCTTCAACTTCCGTATATAATTTTGTTTTTACTTTTTCTAGTAGTTGTGGACCAAAATATTGGGGATGCAGTAGTATTTCATGTTCAAGCGAAATCTACAAATGATAAAATAGCTGCCGGTTTTTGTTAATAAAGGACTACCTACGTGGTAAAACATGTTTGAAAATTAGATAATTCAAATTGTTATTGAATTATTTTAGGTTATGTTAGTTTAGTCTGGTTAGTCTTTAGATTTATTGTTGTCTAATTTCATGGTAGTGCAATAGTAGCATGAAAATTCGAAACTTGTGTAGTGGGCTAAGGTGACTATACTGCAGCTAAGGGCCTAAGGGCTAAGATCAGTGTTGCCAGGTCTGGTGAAATTTCACCAGATCTGGTGATTTTCAATCCTACTTGGTGATTTGGTGAAAACTTTCAATAAAGGCCTTAAATCTGGTGATTTTTTTGTTTAACTTTTTTTCTTCAAATATTTATTTGATTTATTAATTTTTAAAACGTTATCTAGCAGGAAATCTTTAATTTATCGTCTGTTTCGAAAGAAATAAAGGACAAACATAATGTTAATATGTATACTTAAGCCTTTTAAGTAATTACTTTAGTATCTTATATTTTGTTATTATTATAAAAATATTTTTTTTTATCGTAATAACACTTATCATAGATTACCTATTTACCGTTAGTCAACAACTAATGTTTCCTTATTCTTTTGTTTAATAAAGTATATTTACATATTTATCTACAAAAATTTCTGATTTATCGCCTTAAATTTGAGACCGAACTTGAATTTTAAAATGCGTGCATATTAAAATAATAATCTGGTGAAAAACTGGCAACTTTTGTCAAGGAAAACTGGTGATTTTATTTTTTATTCCCTGGCAACACTGGCTAAGATACTAAACACCATGACGCCGCCATGAATTAAAAACGAATTAAATGAGAAGCCACGAAACTATTCAATTCGAATTTTTCATTATTTAAAGGTAATCTTCTACCAATTATATAAATGGAAAATTCCAAGAAACTTGTTCCACGCGAAACTACTAAAAAACGAAAAAAAAAAAATATATAAAGAAAGATTAATTCATATCAAAAAAGGAAATTTTTGTATTGTAATTTTTTTTCACCCGATTTGTTAGGCTGGCTCTCCTTGATCCTCATGTGAAATGTTCGCAGCAATAGTAATAAACAGCAAAGCAAATAACTACAGAGAATTTACTTGAAACAACCCGCGTAACATTTAAAAAGAAAAGCCTGCTAATCAAGCACACTGGGCCTGCTCTTTAAGGGGGAACTATCTAGTTGCATTCGCCACAAATTGTCACAACGCGGCGCCACTTGTACTATTTTCTATGCATTATAGCATAATATTATTTGGTGGATGAAATTTTACAACCTTACAACGGGTGCAACAAAGAGAAAGATATGAGAAAGAGATATCCTCAAAATATGTAGCGTAACCTTGATCGTATAATCCTATTGAAAAAGGGTAAACGACGATAAAGTGGTATAGCTATTGCAGGATGAGACAATTATTTTTTAATTTAAATTTGGCGCGATATTTGAAAATAGTGGAAGAGTGGCATTATTATAAAAGATTATGTTTATGGCGTCGGTATGTATTTTTATGTGTGAAAATTACAATATGCCGATATATTATATATGTATTTATGAACAAGTTTTCGAAATGTTGTTAATTGTTCGTTAAACAATGATATAGGCGTTGTTCGAAACTGCGACGTACGGTTTCAAAAACTTTTTTTTGAATTCCACGACAGGTTGCAGTAATCCTGTGACGAAGTTCTTCTAAATTTTCAAGTTGAGGTGAAAATTCAATGGGCTTTAAGTAACCCATAGCAAAAATATATTGAGGAATACATTGCCTAACCACTGCCGTACTGGAAGAACATAATGAGAAGAAGCTCCATCGTGTTGCAAATGTAATTCATCATCATCAAGTAGAGATTGCCATATCTATCCAGTTGATTTTCGAGGAAGTCAGTAATCAATGGATGAATAGTATTTTCCACCATATCCAGGTACTTCGCCATTTAGATTATCATTAAAAACAATGGCCGAATTACTTAGTCCCCCAAGATGCCTGCCCATATATTAAATTTTTCAGGGTATTGAATATGTCCTTCTACAAGCAAATGAAGGTTTGAGTTATTTCAATTTCTGAGTAATGTTTATTTACAAATCCATGCAAATAAAAAGCATATTCATCACTGAAACAATTTTTTTTTTCAAATGAAGACGCTGCATATTATTATTATCTCTTTATAAATGTTATTTACATGTGCATTCATTTATATATAAATCTTTTGTTTATAAATTAATATATAATGCGTGGCCGTCTTGTAATTTTCTTTTATTGCAGCCCTCGTTTTCTCTATATAAATATTTCTAATCGCTTGTTTGTCATTTGTATTGTCCAGAAACTAAAGCTATACAATACATATTTGCTTTTGCATGTTGGACATGATCCTAAAAGGTAAAGACATAGGCATAGGCTTCTCTCTGGGTATAGCACAGTGAGGTGGGAGTGAGATCAAAGTTATTCGGGGTGTTACATTTCTACTTTATATTAAAATTTAAAGTTGCCGCCATTCAATTAGGATATGTTGTAAATGTACAAATCTTGGAGCGCCATCTCTTCAAAAACTGCTGAACTTGTTGAACAGTAGTTATCCTTTTCTAACACATTAAGTAATAGGAACGTAATCTTTAAATCTAATAATTTATGTTATTACACGTTATTTGACTAAACGCTTTGAGATGAAGGTTTTTACTGGTTTTCCCGATGTGAAGACCCTAATATAAATGCCATTTATTCCATGAATTTTAAATAAACGATCCTCAAAGTAACAAAATTGTATGGCGCGAAATACAACAAATGTTATAAACATCTAATTATCATATAAAATAGGTGTTCACACTCCACATTATATGCCAAACACGTAACATAAATTTTATTTCGATTGAACCACTAATTTGCATTTTTATTAGCTTTGAAAATTCAAATAATTTTAACCTCATATTCAACCTGATAGTTCCCCCTTAATTCAACAAAATGGTGCGGTGAATTGCACCAATGGTGGAACTGTTGACCCATGATGTCACTCATCGATGTTTTACTGGTGGGTCTCCCGGTATTTAATTTAAAAACGTTCCCTAATTTCAATGTTGATTTTTTTCCCAGAGACACACATTTTTTTTAATCAAATCAATACGTCCGGTTACGTTCAAGTTATGCGTAACCACATTTTTTTCCCCATATTTCGATATATGTTCCTTTTTCTTATATCCACCCAAACCACGAATGATTTTTGTCGATGGAAAGGTGTTGGAGTAATGGTGCCATCAAACGATAATAAAAAACACAACAGTAATACATCGCTTTGCGTTAAAGAACGTTCTTGGTGGCATCAATTCCACTGGTTGATCCACCCGTGAAATAAAGAACAGGTCCTCTCACATTGGGCGTGGTTTTCATATTTTATTTAATTAAAGAACAAGCCCAGTGTGAATAACCGTGATATTTTGTTATAGCGTTTTCCACTCGGTAATTTAGTGCGCACTAAAAGTGGACTAAGTCCGTGCTGGTTATTCCTCTCGGCCAGGGGTGCTATTCTCGACCCTTCGCAAAGTATGAAATCTCTCTCGATCGCTCGCAAACACGCGTCACGTTGCGGAATCCATATTCTCATGCCTTTGCTTCGATTCGAAGTTCGCAAAATATCGTTCGTTTCGAAGCAGCACCCCAGCTGGTACCGAACAAGAATTGCTGCGAACATTAGTGTAAGTTTACGTAGGAGTGACGATGCGTGTACGTCAGTATATTTGACCTAGGAGTTCTAAAAACGCACCTTTCGAAATGCCCTAGGGCAATGTAAAGTTACTCAATACATATGTTATTCATTATGTTCCCTGAACGAGTGCGGATTCATGATCACGTCAAATGACGCGGCACTAGGGCAGTGCTAAGGCAGCACTAGTTGTCCTAGTGGAAAAGGCAATTAGAAAATCCATTGGTGACTTTCGGATATTTCGTCAATGTTGATGACAAAGACAAAGTATAACAAAAGCTGAAAGGGGGATATATTAACTATACTAATAGATCGAATTTTAGAGTTGTCTATAAGAATGAATAGGAAGAATAATAATACATTTGTATTTTATATAATACTTTATTTCTATCGAAATACATATCAGAAAGTTAAACGTTTGTCTTTATTGTTGAATAACACCAACTTTGATAAAATATCAATAAAAAATCATAATAAAACGTAAAAACATCAACAAAGTATATCGTTTATATTTATAAAAATTATTTTCAATCAATTCTATTTCATGTGCTTTGAGCATCATCGATCTTATTTAATATTCTGTTAAGTATAATTACATTACAAAATAAGTAGACCGATTTTTTTTGTCTTATCTAATATTCTCACTTTAGTTTATAATAAATAAATACTTTTATTTTATTAAAATTCATTTTATGTTTTAAGTTCCGTTATAAATTTAGCTATTTTTTCCTAGAAATTGATAACAAAATACAGGGTATACAATGAATACAGGCGTTTTTCTAACCGGTAAAGGAAACAAGATATGCTCATTAGTCTTTAATACTATTTTATCGGCTATTTTATGCTACTCTACCTATCAGTAATAAACAGACTGTCGTATAAATAGTGTTACACTCTTGTATATTAATAACTAGTGGTAATTATTGATGTATGTATTAGATGTAGTATAAACAACTTTTGGTACATGATCTTACAGTAATAGATTTCATACATTCTCTACTGTCATTCTGTCAAAATAGTA
>SMLS01075043.1:0-12479 GCA_004785975.1 Popillia japonica | reverse complement strand
AGTTATGGCTTTGACATCCGTTGGTTTTAAGTGTGGCTTTTGTAAAGGTCAGCATAGTGACTGAAGAAGTGACTTTTGTCATTGTCGAAATTTTTGGAATGTTGAACCAGTGTGAAATCCTACACAGTCTTCTCTTTAATGCTTCCACTCGATAAAATGGATTATGTTTACGTACAGGGTGACCTACACAAGTTTTCTTTCGTGATATAGTGACATTTCTCCGTAGGACTTTCAATATTTAGTTTCGAAAAAACCACTACACAACGAATTGATGTGTTACCAAATATTAGCCTTCAAACTTGGTTTGAACAGGCATATCCTCCAATGGACCTGAACACTCATTACCATTTAGTGATTGGTAAAGAAATAAGGTCCAATTATTGTCTCCTTTAGCATGTTGCACCAAATATTGATCCGATTTCAGGATTTATGGAACAGTTCCTACTTCTGTTGGTCCAGATCTATGAAATATAATTTGGCAAAAACTTCCAGTTGGACATACATCATTGATCTCAGCGCAGAAGAACACCTACCGTTAATCTTTCAGTCCGAATTGATTTCCAAACTTCTGAAAAAGTCTAGGATCTTCTTGTGAGCTATGGCTATGATATCGGCTGGTTTTACGTTTGCCTGTTCCAGGTGGTGGTGCCTGTGGCTTCAAACCACACAGTCCTACACGTGTGTTCCGCTTTTTGAGGAGAGAACCATAGCCAGTGAATATATCCGTCATTGTTGGTACGATCTCTTTGGTAGAGGTCCAGTATGGTGTCTGAAAAAGTGATAAACTTTTGTCATTTCCCTAATTTCTGGAATGATGAAACAGTGTGAGATTTTTTGATCTCCTACAGTTGGAGCTGAGGTCTTGAAAACAAACACAGACTGGCTGTGGTCCAATAAATAATAGTTAGTATCAATGAGGAGATGCTGCTGATGTTCTGTTATTTTATCATTCCTTACTTGTCCCAAGATATTAACTGCTGCTTATTTGAAGAATCGTTCCCTTCTAAATTGAAGCATTCAAGAATTATTCTCCTTATTGTTTCCGCTTTATAGAATGGATTATGTTTACGCTCAGGGTGGGCTACAAAAGGTTTCTTCAGTGACATAAGTAGTGACATTTCTCCGTAAGGCTATTTGTCAACTATGTATGTATTTGTTTTTAGAAATGAAGCCCAAAATAGATTGAGCTCTTAGTGATGAAACTAATGTTAATGCCTTCCCAAACATTCTACACTTTACTGGAGACGGTCACAGGTGGAAAAGACGACAGCTTCTATTCCTAATGGCGTTAAATCATAAATTGCAGTGTTGCCAAGTATGAAATGAAAAAAAATGCTTGGCGGTCTTCAAATTTGGAATGATGGGCCATGCCGCTCCAAAGAATGATTTCCAAACGGAGGTAGGTAGGTAGCGGTGCCTATGATGGCTTACCGTGACACAGTTGCAGATAATGTTCTATATTGGTTTTGGTGTGTTTGGAACAAAATCAACATGTGTTGCTCGTCACCCTGCCCATCTTCTTGAGATGATACCTTAAAATGGTATGGATTTAGCCATAGTGGCAGAAAATGTGATACACTTTCTTTGATTGTTCTAATTTTGGGCATGCTGGAGCAGTGTGAGATCTTTTGATCTTCTAACGTAACTTTTGATAAAACACAGAATGGTTAAGGACCAGTGGCAGTCTCGTTGTCATTACAATCCCATTGTTCTGCCACCCACATCAGAGTAAATGTGTTTCTTGTGCCAGAGCATTGAACGTGAGTAGACAGATGTTGGATTACCAGTTCAAAGAGCTTTTAAAAGTATGGTATGTTAGTTTTGCCAACTTTGTCTTCAGAAGAAATTTAAAAAAAAACGCATCTTTCTATGGAATATGTAAATAGGTGTCAAACCAATTATAATGGTGCTATTCCTAAGGCAGGATCTTCTCTTCATAACATGGTTATGTGTGACAGACTAATTTTATGAAACCGTTTTGCTTGAGGTGCCTACTAACATATTGTTTGCTGCTGGTTCTGGAGATTGCAGTAATACTGACAACGCTAGTTTTATTGGAAGCTTATGGTTTTTGCTTGTCGAAATACGAATATATACATATATAATTGGTTCAAATTTATTAATTAATCACACTAAAACACACCAGGTCTTCATGTTCGTCCAGCCACTCTTTGAAACTAGCATTAAGAATGTTATCTCAATTCGCTAGCCCTCATCAATTAGTCCGGCAGAAATCCTTCTCAAGATTTCTAGGCTATGATCTGTGTACAAGCAAGCAATTGAATAATTCGTTTTTGATATTCATTGTTCACTGAATTCACTGTTTGAAACTGATGTGATTTGTTTCAATGACGTCTTCTGACAGTTAGACTATTGACGTTTCCATCATCTTCTTGTGGTAGGTTAGCAGGAAGACCCATTTTTTTCTTTGGGCGTTACATTGTTTCATTCTTCAAAGAATTCTCCATCTTTAAATCAGTTCCTAATTCTAATATGTTCACTCAAACAATCTTCATCATGGTGTGCAACATCTTGATGATCAGCTAATTCCTTCCGAGGTCTTCAATGTTAGGCTGAGGCAAAAGTATCTTTGACTGTGGCCAAGCTACCCACGTAGATTTCAGCCTTCTAGAGTTAGTAGTAAAAGTCCCAAATTATTTTTTTTGATCTTATCAGTCTACTAGTTATTCTTTTTCGGAATGCGTTGCGAAAGACATTTTTGGAGTATTTTATCCTTCAAATTGGGTTGAAAAGCAGCTTATCTGCTTTAGACTCTTTTTATAGTTTCAAAAGACTTTTGCAAATATTAATTCCTCATTCCTCAACCTTGATCTTTCTTAATTAGTACTAGAATTTACCTCATCTATGAAATTAATACGAAAATACGTAAATATTCGGGCAAAAATTAATATAAAGTACTCGGAAAGTCTTATTTCGTCCCAATATTAAAGATCTTGCAATATAGGAGTTTGTACTAAATCAGCAGGTCTATGTCTGCGGCGCCGAGACTAGTTTTTATAACGGTATACATATGTATGTAGCAGTTCGTCGGTGTGAACGATCTTAACTTTATTCAGTACATAGGTAATATTTTGTAATATGTTTAGGGATTATTAAAAAAAAAATAATATGTGAGGGTTTTTGTAGATAGTAAAGGTATATAAATAAAATTTTATATGACCAATTTCGGTACTGCATGTCTAGACTAAATAAATATATTAGCAAAATGGATAAATAAAAATAAACTGTTTAATAGTCCTATACTTGGTTCACGAAAACAACTTTGAGGACTTAATTTTCAGGTCACGTTGCTGCACAAACGTTCAAATATGATGCTGCCTGCCACATCTGCTGAATATATTTTCAAGTCATACGGTGTTGAAGCGTAGGTGTAGCCTTGCTGCATATAACATGTGCGGTCGTTTTAACGATCCTCGGAAGTCTGATGTGAATTTCTAAGCGATCTTTGTCCATCATAGGAAAAGCGATGAAGAGATTTCTGTCCAAGATATGCTTTTACGTCGTATCGATGAACTGTAAAACAAAAATTTAACTGTACTTTTGCAGGTATTGTACCACCTACCTATACGTACATATTTCCTTACTAGTTTTTTTTTTGTTTCTTGAACTGACATATTTCACTAAGAATCGATTTTTTTTGGGAGAGCAATTGATTTTGCATAACCTACCTAAGCACAATGTAAAGGAGATATTGGAAATTAGTTATATTGCATTAGATGGTGCTCCATCTTATTTTTACCTTAAAAAGCCCCAGCATGAATCTTCAGGACGACTGGATCCTTATTATGTATTAAGTTTTCTTGTTTAATATTCGATGGATTCGGATATTCCTTATTGAAGAAATTTTACGATGGGCTGGAGCACCATTATCTCATCTGATTTCAACAGGAATCTTCTCAAGTAGTAGAAGTTAGAGGTCCTTCTCCAAGAAAGCACGGTACATTTCCTTTCCGAAGGTGTACAGCTTCAGTATTATTTCTTCCAGCCCAATGAATTTTCTAGGTTGCAGATGCAGCTTCATCACAAAAAAGGATTTTTGTCTGTACAAAACTTCAAACTTTTGCACTTTCGATGCATGAATTTCAAACTGATCAAGTTTATTTGTGGAATTGTCAGTCAACCTGCAAAATTGCAAATTATGGGCACAGACTACTTCCAGACCGGTAACTAAGGTTTCCAATTAATCCGCAATATCATTATTTAGTACACAAAACTATAGATCTGTCCAACTATCTCGTATTCTGAAGCAGCAGAGTCAAATGGCGCTACAGATGTGATTATTTGCGCATGTGCAAAATTTGTAATTTCTCTTTAAAAAAAGGATAACAACATATTTTATGTTGGTAACACTTTTGTTGTTTATAACAAGTTCCTTTAACTACCCAATAAAAATGTCAAGTTAATGTATTTGTCACAGTATTTGTACCATTTGTACTACGATAGTAAAAAGAAAATAACCCGTTATTAGTTAAAAAGGACTGCATTTAATTATTCACAACATAAGTTAAGAATAGTTTACGACCTTTTGGTCAGAAAGTCGCAGCACACATTCCCAATCAAGTAAAAGAGGAATGGGATGCGAATTCTGAAATGGAAATATCTGTGGATTATGGCGAAAGGAAAACAACACTTGGACAGAGGTTGATGATTGCCCGGAACCCAAAGAAATTGTTAGTAGTAAATGGGTATTAACAATAAAGGAAAATTTAGAAGAAATCAAGCAATATAAACCTCGTTTAATAGCAAGAGGTTTTAGCCAACAAAATGAAATTCTCCATTAGTTCGATGTAACTGGAGCTTTTTGGTTTAGAGACATCAAAGAAACGGTATGTATATGAAATTGCCGGACAATAAATGATGTAAGTTAAATCGTTAAACATATGGAGTAGGTAAATTTATTGTTTTTGATTTAAAAAAAGTTTGATTCAGGTACTTGACTTTTTATTGTGGTTCTTAATCCTATATAAAATTATATTCCTGTGATTGTGCGTTTAAAAGTCTATCATTAAAATGTTACAATCTTCCAATTTTTGTTTTATTCACAGGTTACTCTTGTTAGTCCTGGGGTAATATTTTATATAATTTGACATACAAGTTAAAATCTAGTATTTTTATAAAATCAACTGGACTATAAATATACATATGTATGTACGAAACTATTTCAAATTACACAGTTTTCCCGCCATATAGCGATTGCCCTGCCACCTATGTATGCCTTCCAGAAATGTGAGAAAGAACGAAAATATTACTCGTCCTTCTCAGAAATATCGGATTAATATTTATCGCTAAGTTACCGGGCTCTATAAGTAGTCTGTCTTATGGGTATTTGACATTTACATTCAAACTAGTAAATATACAACGCATAAATGTCAAATTTATTTGTAGTTTGCAGCTAACTTCGCGTTTGTTCATACTCGACCTATGTTCTTCTAGGTTATACACGCAATGTTATTGACAGGGTTGTCTTATTTGACGTAAAAACATGAAAATTGTGCGTATTGTACATTTAAATCTCAATCTTGTAATCTAAACAAGTGTAAAAATCTCAACCGATAATTTTTCGTAAGAATTTCAAACGTATACACAGTTTTGTTCATTCAGTTGACATATTTGACATCTAAACGTCTAAAAGTCAAGACGACTCTTTGATGAGGAGTTTCGTAGTAGAGTGATAAGGGTGAAGTCCTTGAATCAGTGTAGTCCTAGCAAACGAAGCAGATTTACCAATTCTTTGTTGGTGCTGAAGATTCAGATCTGCTGTTGGAGCAACTTCAATTTTTCTTCAATTTTTTTTATATTGTTTCTATAGAGTAGCGTTTTGTGTCTGCTGCTGCTAGAAGGACAACGTTACGATATTGCGAATTTTATGAATCTATTCAACGTTTCCGATTGAAGGAGGAGGAGGAGGTGGTGGCCGATCCTGTAGGGTAGCATTCTGAATCGCCTGAGGTGGTCCTCCAGTTCAATATGCTGATTTTAGAGCATTCACTGCTTTAACAATAAGGAAAGATAGTACTTAACTAGAAAGCCTTGTGTTTGGTGCCTAGGGGTGGTCTAATTACTTATCACGAATTTCCAACAATCTTTGAAATATCGTTTTTTGGCGCAGTAATAGTTGAAGTAATTAAATATGGCCACCGCCTTGTTCAACCATTTGTTAGTTTTCCACGTCAAAAAAAGCTGCATCAATTTTTTGTATGAGTTGATCCCTATTAGTATATCAAAATCTTTATAGTTAAATTAGCAACTTGCGTTTTTGGAAGACCATAAGAGTTTTTGATGGCCCACGCTTGATAGTTGTGGAAATTATTGATTCTATATCCTGTATATGTAGCTTCCTCACAGAAAATTGTTCTCGCAAGGTTATCCAGATGATAGCTACACCATTCACGAATACGTTTACGTAAGTTTTTGATGAGGACGACCATTGCTGTCCATCATTTGGTGATAACTTCATTCTTGTTGTCCTACCCTCGTGGATTATCAACTTATTCATATGCGCCCATATGGTATTTTTTATAGCATATGCGATCTAAAGCACTAAACGTTTTGGACCAGTCAGCATTTCTAGCAGATTGGTTCTGGTAGCCTGCTATCGTACAGTGGGTTGATTTAGAATTGACTCAAACTGTCATAAAACTCGATAAAAGTATGCTTTATAGCGATATCCAAATGCGAAGCAGTAATGATATGGTCAACTACATATATGTAAATTACTATTTATAGATGCAATATATTTTTGTATCAAATCGAGTTTTATATGCAGGTACACAATTATGCTTAATGCAAGGGATCATTTATATATTCCTAAGTTGATAATTTTGTAATGCGATCTATGTTTTGAAATAAATAAATATGGTTAAATCGCTATCGCCTACATTTTTACTATATTTCCAAGTATTAATGTAATTAAAAATTGTATGAGTAAGGATTTTTGTATAATTTGAGTTCCATATGCAACTACACAATTATATTTAATGCAAGGGATCATTTATATATTCCTAAATTAATAATATTGTAATGCGATCGTATCATGTTTTGAAATAAATAAATACGGTTAAATCGCTATCGCCTACATTTTCACTATATTTCTAAGTATTAATGTAATTAAAAATTGTATGAGTAAGGTTTTTTGTATAATTTGAGTTCCATATGCAACTACACAATTATATTTAATGCAAGGTATCATTTATATATTCCTAAATTGATAATTTTGTAATGCGATCTTATGTTTTGAAATAAATAAATATGGTTAAATCGTTATCGCCTACATTTTCACTATATTTCTAAGTATTAATGTAATTAAAAATTGTATGAGTATTATTTTATTAGTGTTTATATGTTATTAATGGGTGTTGGCAAACGCTATACTATGTAATTATACAGATATTAAAAGTATCTGAAAAAGAATATATTTCTGTAGCTATTTTAAATGTATGCGTACCAGTTCATAAGCGAATCGCTTTATTAACATCCAGTTAAAAGTAGAAAGTTTTTGTGCGCTCCGTTTGGTCCGTGTCGCTTGTCGGGTGAGTCGATTCTAAATCAACCCAGTGTACCTTTGAATAACTTCCTCTGGTCACTTTGCATAACTTACAGCAGTTCACACAGTCGTAGCAGCCTGTTAAAGAGCTACTGCTTATCTGATATTGGAAACAGTTTACCAGTTGACATACTGTGTTTACAACATAAGGCCAAAACAAGTCAGAAGCAGATCTAAACAAGTTAAGCTGTTGTCAATATCAGGTAAACCGTCCTTGTTATCCCTGTTATCACTTTTAAATAATTTAGATAAATTAACAGTGCGAGGTCTACAATTTCATATTTTTCAGTATATTTTTTCTGTCACATCTAAATTGAAATCACAAACAAGCAAACAAAACTAACAATAATATTTTTTGTAAATACGATTTATTTTCCATGTATTGTGTACGCATATCTATTTAATCTACAATATACTAGCTGTCATAAATTACTCTAAACGTAAACACGACATACAATTATAAGTACACAATTTCCATTATTCGCCATTATCGTCGCAGCCAGACGTCAGGGTATTGTAGGCCACCTGACGAACACCAGATAATGTTTGAACGCGGCCTCGTGTACGACGACAAAGTAATAATTTTGATTGTATCGAATTAACCATTTTATTCAACGTTGGACGCCATGAATCGTATTCATCTCCTAGAGATAATCGTTTTGTTTGTTTATTGATCGCTACACGCGTGATAAGTAATGAATGGTACTCTAAATATGGTTAGTATACCATACACACATAATATAAGGATATGTAGTTGAAAAAAGCTGATAACCCTATGGAAATAAAACTTAATAATTGAGAAATTAATTCTTATTGTAGAATTTCCACTGAAACGTTTACAATTATCTAGGTGAGTTAGTTTAAAATAAATTTCCAGTTTAATATACAAGAGGATGATAATTGTGCAAAGGTCTACGAGCTGAACATCAAACGAAGCACAAATGTCACTGAACGGATATTAATTCACTAGCAATTGATTCTATACAAAAAGGGACTTCTATTGTGTTCAATTTACGTCTACGATATACGGTTCAATGTTTGATGTACTGCTATTGTACGTACATCCTCTTCTTTTATTTATTTACATTATCAAAATTATTTTGTCTAAAAATTTTATTATTATTATTATTTTTATTATTATTATTAATATTATTATTATATACTCGTACGTAACTGTATTGCTGTATTTAATTCAACGAGTGCAATATTATTAATCAAGGGAATTAAATACTGGTAAAGTTACGCATTAGCGTAAATCAGCTTACATTATTCCTTTAATTGAAAAGATAAGAAAAACTGTCACTAATTAGATTAAATAACTCTGACTAAAAGTTCTTGATAGTGAACAAAGAATACATTTTCATATAAACACCGCTTTTCCCCTCACTAACCTTATAATCTCGGGTGCAGGAAAAATTGGGTTTTTGCGGGGTTGCGCTTAAGGGAGCCAATTAGTTGGCAAATAAGATTTTGCCACAGAAAGAGTATCATTTGTTTAAACCATAATTGTTTGTAGTGCTTTTTTCCAAATTTATATATAGTAGGCAAGTCTTTTCTCCCGATGGATGGTGTGATATTCGAGAAAAAAAATTTGCAACAATCAACATCTATGCTGTTTAAAAACAAAAATCACCAATTCGACGAATTCACCGCTAACAAGCTACCATTATCTCCGAAACATATACAAACGCCCATGTTTATTTCCTCTTAAATTAATTAACGAATTGGAATGAACTCTAATGTACAAATCGATAACGTCAGAACACAATTTCCTATGTTACGCGAAGAATTTACTCGCGTATCGAATTTTCTTTTTTTTCTCTTTTTTTTGTTTTCTTTCCCTTTAACCTCGTAATTCTCGTTACAACCTTATTCTAATTCGATTCTAATTGATTTCAGGAAACAGGCTATGGCCGCCAGGGCAGAGGCGGAACGCGACGGCATCCAGGTACCCCTAACGCTCGAAGATTATTGCATCAAGACGCAAGTTAAACCGAACACGTCAGATTCACAGGTCGAGATGACCGATTTCTACGACGACGATTACGACGAGGAATACGACGACCCGTCGGACGGTTCCGATTACGAGGAGGACGAGAACGACAGCGGAAACGGCGAATCGTGATCGCCTTCGACTGTTGTCACCTTCAATCACCGCTAAACAACAGCAAATAAAAAAGAAAAAAAATACAAATATAAAAAAAACTATGGAGAACATCAACGCAACAATAATATTAATAACAAAACAAAAATGGGAGATAAAAACATCAAAATAATAACGAAAACCTTTTTAGAAAAACAAACGATAATCGCGATTATTATTATTATTATGATTATAGTACAGATATAAATAATTTAAGGATATAAATAAAAAAAAATAAATGCTATAATAGGTTCGTTTAATCGGGAAGAAATCATCACGTCTATATTATTGTAAAAAAAACCTAAAAACTCTTTTTAAGTTTAATTTTCTGTCCCCCTTTTGATGTAATTTAGTGATCTCTAATCAGTAACAATTATTGTATAAGTTTTACCTTAAATAGAAAATACGAGTTTATATTGGAATCGTTTCTTTTTTCATACCCTGTATATTTGGATATATAGGGTGCGGTAAAACTACAGTGACAAACTACTGAAAGTATTTCGTTGCATAAAACGATTATTTCCTAATTTCAGGAGATACTAGGATTCCTTGCAGGCCAAGGTCCTCTTCTTATATACTTTGCACATATTAATCATTGAATAATGCAACTTTAATTGTTAAAATTTAAATTTAATCAGTTTTATTTCTTGTATGGTGAGAACATCTTTATATTTATATTTCACGACTTCCTAATTAATGTGTTATAATATCGAGGACAAAAGTATTAAAATTTTGATAATATTACTTCGTTCATTATTTTTTTTTAATTTTTATTAAGCGAATCATATTTTACGATCTCAAAATATACAATTTAATTTGTGTAAAATTTTGGAAAAATATCGAAAAATTGTATGATCAAAAAGGGGGGATTTGTGGTATGGTATGGTATAGAATTTTAACTTTTTGAAAATATATTAAAAATTATTATTAGGGGGCTTGTATTGCAAATTATTTTTTAATATTTTTTTAAATAATCATGATATATTTATTAAATCGGAAGAGGAAATAATAATGGGGATAATTCAAATATTTTGCATAAATCGTAAGTACACATTTCTTCATCTGAAAACGCAAACCTTTTTTGCAACAATTTAGATGTCCTCATGGTGGAACCGATTAAATTCATGAAGCCCTTTCATTAAACCTATTACTTCGCAGCCTTCACCAGAAGAATCTGTCATCCGGCTAATGTATCATGCTGTTTTTGGAACTAAACCTTCTTGGAGTTCTTGATCTGAAAATGCAAAACTTTTGGAACAATTTGGATGTCCTCATGCTGCAAATCTTTATCTGAAGATGCAAAATCTTCAAAAATTTAGATGTCTTTGTGGGGGAACCAATTGAATCCATGCGGTTCATTCATTAAACGTTTTACTTCTAAACCTTCATCAGGAAAATCCATCACTCAGATAATCCATCATATCATTCTGTTTTTTGGAACTAATCCTTCTTATAGTTCTTAATCTGAGGAGGCGGAGTAGAAGGAAGAGGTCATTGCGGTAAATCTTCATCTGAAAATGCAAAATCTTTGGAAAAGTTTGGATGTCCTCGTCGGGGAACCAATTGAATCGATGCGGTTCCTTCAATAAACGTTTTACTACTAAACCTTCATCAGGAAAATCTATCACCCAGCTAATACATCATATCATGTAGTTTTTTTTTAACTAAGCTTTCTTGAAGTTCTAGACCTGAGGAGGAGGAAGAGAAGAAGTAAAAGGAAGGTTATTACTGTTACTTTTTATCTAATCCTTCCCAGATAAAATCTACACTAGAAGAATCAGCTTCAGAAGAATTTTAAATTCTGAACAGGCAGATTGGTTAGTGCATGGAGAGAATTTAGCCAACATCTCATAAAGCTCATTGTGGTATATTCTGGTTGAGGCTCCAGCAAGTAACTCAGGTAGAAATTCCAAGCTTAGCAGTCCTTCTTGCTGCTAAAGAGTGTACCAGTAATAGAAGATGTCGCAACAAAATTTGTTTCCAGTCTTTGCTATCTAAATTGCTCTAAATCTTTGTATGTAATTGAATTGCTTTAGGAAATTTGGGTTGACTAAGGGAGCCAGAACATCCCAAGAGTTTAGAATGAAAATTTTCTTCCCACAAAGTCTTGAAATTTTGTGGAAATTCCATTTTTAAGGGCGGGCCATTGGTGGAAACTTCGACCAATCTGCTCCTCCATATGTCAGAATAGTAATATTCGTTTTTCTAGAACCGTCCATAGTTTTAGATTATCTTTTGGCCTGTTCCAAAACGTGAAAAAATCCAATTTTTAAAAAACAAATTGAGTCAATTTTGCTGAAGTTTATAATCAGATCTAACTGCTTCTTAGGTGTTTACCCAAAACTAGCAGCTTCTGCCGAGTAATATTCCAAAATTTTTTCGAATTGAAATTGCAACAAATCACACCACTAATTCCCTATTATAATAAAACAAATGAAATATCTGTACATGTATATAATTAAGTTTGTTACTATTATTGTTCAGGCAAGACAAAAGAGTGTTTGAAGAGAACGGCCGTTTATATATAGACGTATGTTTAATGTAAGAGATATGGAATTAAAACTATTACACGAATTGCAAGTGAATTCTGACGAATTATAAGTTCGATTGCAATAGATTGTAATTTAATTAATGAATTAATATAAAATAGATATAAAATGGTATAATTACTTATATTTGTACATATATTTTTGTCGTAGAGAAGTTGTGAATTTTTGCTATTATTATTCTTATTATTTATTTAGGAAAATTTTCTTTTTATTGTTTTTTTTT